>JBAMAX010001825.1:0-306003 GCA_037043745.1 Chymomyza amoena
TCCGGTCAAATTAGACCAAAAAAGAAGGGTAAAGGTACATAAATTAACAGCAAGCTGAAAGTTGGTGTAATTGTTTAAAACATAGTTAAAAATAATATCTGAAAGTTCCCCATCATTCCGAGGTGTGCTAAAATTTTTATTCGAGGTCAAAGGTCAAAAATCTTGAATAAAATTGGTTTTTCGCGATTTTCAGCAAAACGGTAAGTTTTACCATAAAATTATCTGAGACATAATTGTAGATCATAAAATTCTCTATAAAAAATGTACTTATACTTTTTTTCTTAGATCTACCGTTTCTGAGATATAGCGAGTCAAATAATTGTAAAAGTTGTAATCGTCATAATATGCACACGTTTCCACGCCACCAATGAGGTAGTGTACTTAGCGCGTTTTTTTTAACGTGGTTTCCCCAGTAGGCCTATTCCACATGTCTGTTGTGATTCTGTTTAATTAAAAACTTGCATAATAAAATATATTAAGAAAGGTTGGAAATGATAAAAGCGATTGAAATTTTAAAAATGTAGAAATTTAATCATCTGATTCATAACCTTCAAATACTTCTTCTTGTTGCTCTTCGTCTTGATCTTCTTCTTCTTGATCTTCGTCTTGTTCGTTTTCTTCATCGTAAGTCAATAGTGTCAATAGCGATGCATCGCATGTTTCCTCGTTGGTATCAAACGAATCCTCCACTAATGGTGATTCAGCATTAGAGCATGACTGGCCTTGACAATGTGTACATGCCAGAGAACACAACAGTCCAACTTTTTTACAACCACATTTAGCGCTGCATCCCTTTTTACAGTTGCAAAAAATTGAGTTCAGCAGTTTTTCCGGCGCAGGTGGGAGTAAAGTCTGAATAGGTTCTAATGTATTGTCGACCAACTTCCAACCCCAGTCTTTTGGGTCTAGCTGATAACCAAGCCACACTTGAACTTGGTAATATACCCGGAAAAGATGTTGATGAGCAGCAACTGAGGTTGGAGGAAGACAAGCTAATTGAACCTGTTTCTTATTTTTAGTTTTTTTAACGAAACATGTACTTATAGCGATACTTATCTAAGCAGTTGATTTTTTTCGGAGCTTTGTACATAGAAAGAAGAAATTGAATCCCGTTCGTGATAATTTCTTGTTGAGTCGAATTACTTTTTTTGAAGACTTCAGCAGATTGAACTAAATCTTGTTTTTCAAACATTTTAAAGACTGTTGCTTTACCCCTCCTGTAAAATGCAGACGTCGTATCACAGCCAGTTATTGCGTGTAAAAATAGGACATGATTTTGACTCTTTGCAAAAGTAGATAAACTTTTTGACGAATATATTTCTGATTGATTTTGAGCTTTTCCTGGCTTTAAAAAGAAAATCGTTTTTTCAGCTGGAGTTCGAGCAGTAAGTAGTACGAGTAAGTCTACATCTTCACCAACAACAATAGTTGTATTTGTCAAAGTAAATTGCTCTATAGCTGTTTCAATAATCAATACGTCGGCATCGTTATTAGCCTGTTTAACCAATATATTTTCGGCAATTAACTTGTCTTTCAATATTGAAATGAACCGAGATTTGTTGTGAGTATTTGCAAGAAATTTCTGTTGACTGGTAGGAACTGTCATAAGTTCATCAAATAGAATATCGGAAGATGAAGATGTTGCTAAAGTTCGACGACGTTGTTCTGCAGCTTTAATATTTGTCGTGCAATCATCATAGCCATCAAATACGACAGTAATTCTGGCACCAAAATGTCTACGTACATACTGAACGTATTTATCTAAAATAATGCTAAATGTTTCTTCACTATCCCACACAACACGGTGTAGTAAGTAACCTCCGTCAATAATGTATGTCGTATTAGTATTGTTAATTTCAATATTGACCTGTTGAAAACAATCGTAAATAGCAGACTTCTGTGTTTTACGCATCCCGATGTCATCAAACAACGATAAAGGGTAGGGAGCCAATTCATATTCAAAATATTTCTCTATTTCATCTTGAAATGCTGCAGTAATACTCATGCGCTGGAACAATAATACAGGGTCAACAGGTACTTTTTCTTCGTGAACTTTTATAGTACTACTCATCGCTAAAAGAGGAACAACTTTGTCAGCGCGTTTAAATTTAATATTATCAAATGTTAGTCCTGTTATTTTTGCCATAGAGGCAAGTGCAACTTCACGAGCCTTATAACAATTAATTTTATCATCACCAACGACACCACTTGCAATAGATACAATTTTGTTTACGTCTGGAAAAGGGTCGTGCGTTGAGAACCACTCTAAAAGTTTTCGGATGTCTTTAGCATCTTTCTTCAGTCGTGAGTCACTTGCATCAACGTGTTGCTCGGTCGTATCCATCCTAACATTAGCGAAATCTTCTAATTTTTCACAAACTGTATTCATAGCATGCATACTATAAACGCATTTACTTATGACACTCTCTTTCGTACTTCTCCCTCGAGCAATACCTCCATCAACTTTTACAATTATTTGACTCGCTATATCTCAGAAACGGTAGATCTAAGAAAAAAAGTATAAGTACATTTTTTATAGAGAATTTTATGATCTACAATTATGTCTCAGATAATTTTATGGTACAACTTACCGTTTTGCTGAAAATCGCGAAAAACCAATTTTATTCAAGATTTTTGACCTTTGACCTCGAATAAAAATTTTAGCACACCTCGGAATGATGGGGAACTTTCAGATATTATTTTTAACTATGTTTTAAGCAATTACACCAACTTTCAGCTTGCTGTTAATTTATGTACCTTCAAATGTCTAATTTGACCGGACTATAATTACTTCTAAATTAAACTGGTTTAAAAATGATTCAAGCGCCGAACCAAGAATATCTGTCCAAAATAAATACTTCGTTAGTGACTGACTACAGGTGCGCGCAGAAAGTGTGTGCTTTCTATTGATAGCGGTCAACCAAGAGAATAACTAAATCAACAATTTCCGAAATTTGGACATGTATACAAAACGAACCGCGCACGATTCCAGCGAGCGACGACGTATCGGGCTTGCTGCTCCCTTCATCGTTAATGCTCACGCTTATTAGATTTCAGTTTAGTTGTGACTCGTAAGCGCAGAGGTTGGCATCTGAAAACCAACGCGAAAAAACGCTCAGTTTATTTAGGCACACATATAGCAAACGATTCATATATATATATAAAAGGTTGTACCGTACTATGTGCGCGCTTTTATAAACTTGTTGCACTTGCAATCGTATTGTAATCAATTCAAAATTTTAAATAAATCAACCAAAGTTTGAAAGTACAGCACTAGATTAGCTATTAGCTCTAAATACAGAGGCCTCTAGTTCTCATAGTTCGACTAATTAAGCGTTAATTTTTACAGTTTAGCATATTATTTGCCGTTAGACATATGCATATTTTTTAATCTTCTTATTTGCTCTTCCATTTTTCTTACATAGAACACAAAATGTCTGCGAAAGCAATTACCGAAGCTACCGGCAAGGACATTTTGAACCGTCATCTGAACGAACATGGTGCTGGTGCAGCTCCCTGCCGCTTTGCCACAGTTAATGCTAATACTGATTGGGTAAAATTAAGCATTGATCAGCCCTGGTTGCTGTCCACGGTGAGTGATAATTATAAATTTTTAATAGAAACTGTCACGCTAATCAGCTAATTGCCAAATATAAATAGGCCACACTGACTAAACAAACAAATTAGCAAAAAATTATGCTATTGAACTTGACCTCGACAAAAGGCGGTCAAACATTTGAGAAGCACGCCTTACGTTAGTGAAATGACTAAGTGGGGCTACCGGTGCTTTGAATTAGTAACAAAAATATGGTCTGATAAGCGTGAGTGATTTGTGTGTATGTGCGGCGTGATTCTGATACGAGTTTCTCTAGCGGCGCGCGCTTAGTGTAGGCATTTTTGAATATATTGAAAATATACAGCAAGTCGCGTGTTCTTTTTATCTCTAGTTAGTGTTTGAGGGCGCTTGTATCCGTGTAAGCATAAATTGAGCATTGAAGTCAAACATCACACCACGGAAAAGCTGATAAGAGCATTCAAGTGCTTGAACGTCATAAATCCGTCAATATACTTTATTTACAATATCAACACAATGTATTTTAGTGTGGCGCACAGTATACAAAGATAATTATTTACATATATGCATAGTTACGCGGCTGGAAAATCACCTGAGATCTCGTAGCATAGCGTTGCCTGAGCTCGTATGATGTTCTAATAAGCATCTTGGCTTCAAGTGGAATGAGTATTTGTGCATATTTGTGTGTTTTTAGGTACATGTGTACGTGGTGTCATTGACAATGACGATCTTCATTATAGTTTAACGGCCTTAAGCCGTGTTCGGTATATGATTATCAGCATCCGATCTTTATTTAAGCCCGATTAAAAGCATCCCATAATTAGCACCTTTTCTTAAGCTAAATACTAAAAATCTAATTAATAATTTCTTTGTTCCAGCCGCTTGTGGTAAAACCTGATCAACTAATTAAGCGTCGCGGCAAATTGGGTCTAATTGGTGTAAAGAAGACTTATGAACAAGTTAAACAATGGATTTCAGAGCGCATCAACAAGGATCAAAAAATTGGCAATGCCGTTGGCAAGCTACGCAACTTTATTATAGAGCCATTTGTGCCGCATACCGATGTAAGCCATATACACTCAAAATTATTTCCGTATAATTCTAAAAACTTTTATTTCAGGCAGAGGAAATGTATGTATGCATTTACTCTCATCGTTCGGCTGACACGATTCTGTTCTATCATCAAGGCGGCGTAGATATTGGCGATGTTGATGCCAAAGCTTTGAAACTGGATGTGCCAATTGACAACACACTATCCTTGGCAGACATTAAGAGCAATCTCCTAAAAGAAGTCACAAATGCCTCAAAAAAAGAACGCATTGCTAAATTCGTCTATGCGCTTTACAAAACATTTGCCGAATTGTACTTTACGTATCTCGAAATCAATCCTTTGGTAGTTACTGAGGAAAATTTATACATACTTGATTTGGCAGCCAAGCTGGACTCGACAGCCGATTTTATATGCCGTCCAAAATGGGGCGAAATTGATTATCCGCCACCATTCGGGCGCGATGCTTACCCAGAGGAGGCTTACATTGCTGATTTGGACGCTAAGAGCGGTGCCTCTCTTAAGGTAAGACAGTAAGAAAGTCAGTTTCAAGCGCATTGCATATAACATCTTACATTCTTACAGCTGACAATATTAAACCGTAATGGACGCATTTGGACTATGGTGGCTGGTGGTGGTGCTAGTGTTATATACTCTGACACTATTTGTGATTTAGGCGGTGCTTCCGAGCTTGCAAATTATGGCGAATACAGTGGTGCGCCATCAGAGCAGCAGACATATGAGTATGCCAAAACATTACTTAACCTGATGACCTCGTCGCCCAAGCATCCCGATGGAAAGGTGCTGATTACTGGCGGAGGCATTGCGAACTTCACAAATGTTGCAGCGACCTTCCAAGGTGACCTTGAGCAATGATAATACTAGCTCTTATCAGCAAACTATTAAAATGTATCAATTTTTCTATGTCATTTTATAGGCATTATCACGGCTCTTCGCGAATTTCAACCAAAGCTTGCTGAACACAATGTCTCAATATTTGTGCGTCGTGCTGGACCCAATTATCAGGAAGGTTTAAGGAAAATGCGCGAGTTTGGTAGCACTCTGGGCATTCCTTTGCATGTGTTTGGCCCTGAAACGCATATGACTGCTATTTGTGGCATGGCGTTGGGCAAGCGACCAATTCCCCAGGCGGCTAGTGTTGAGTTTTCAACGGCCAATTTTCTGTTGCCCGGTGGTCAACAGGCGCAGGCCGATTTAAAAGCCGCTGAAGCCACTCAAGGACTTGGTGCCGGTAAGCTATATCGAGCTTGCATTATTTGAGTGCTTATATCAATATGAATTATGCTTTCTATGACCGTATTATAATTAACGGTATGCACTAACACACGATAATTATTTTTAAGGTTTTCCTAACCCACAATTAGCCTGTAGTTGTATTATACACCTTTGTAGATTTGCATTAACAATGTGAATTTATCTCTTTTTTCCCCCCGTATTTTGTATGTATTTGCATTGCGACCTCTGACAACAACAACGACAACCACACAAACCCTCCTTACTCATACGACACACAAAATCAAAAAAAAAATCAAATTTTGTAATGTTTGAACCTACTTTACGTGATTTGGCACCCGAACTCGCTATGTGATCCCAACACAACATCACTTCAACTTCGTCCACTGTCCACCACCGTTCACCGCTTGTTGTAATTGTTATTTGTGTGTTTGTATGTGTGTGTAAATCTCTGTACTATGTGTAAATTCTGTATCTCAAAAAAAAAAAACCGCGCTCTCATCCTCACATGCGACTTGCAATTTCATTTGGGAACGAATTTAAAGGTTTACGCTCGACAACACAATCGATTAAACTACCACCTATCTCGGCAGATGAGAGCGACGGGGTCAACGTCGCCAACAATCATCATCAAAATAATGGAGCTAACTTGAATAGAAAGTTTTTCTCCAACACAACAAAAGCAATTGTATGGGGCATGCAACAGCGTGCGGTGCAGTCCATGCTTGACTTTGACTTCATTTGCAGGCAAGTAAAGATTAATTCGTTTTCTATTTCAAATCTTAAAATTCTCTTTTTTATTCAGACGCGATGAGCCATCGGTTGTAGCCATGGTCTATCCATTTACCGGAGATCACAAGCAAAAATTCTACTGGGGACACAAGGAAATTTTAATACCCGTTTATAAGAAAATGTCCGATGCCATAAATAGGCACAAGGAAGTCGACGTTATGGTGAACTTTGCCTCATTGCGTTCTGCCTATGATTCCACACTCGAAGTCCTCGAGTTCCCACAAATACGCACCGTTGCTATTATTGCCGAAGGCATACCTGAAAATATGACGCGCAAATTAATTGTAGAGGCAGACAAGAAGGGTGTGGCCATTATAGGACCTGCAACGGTTGGTGGAGTAAAACCAGGCTGCTTCAAGATTGGAAACACTGGTGGCATGCTGGATAACATATTACACTCAAAACTTTACCGTCCTGGCAGTGTGGCCTATGTGTCGCGATCAGGCGGCATGTCTAACGAGTTGAACAACATTATTTCCAAGGCAACAGATGGCGTAGTCGAAGGAATTGCCATTGGTGGCGACAGATATCCAGGTTCTACTTTTATGGATCACATTTTGCGCTATCAAGCTGATCCTGAAGCCAAACTGATTGTGTTGCTGGGTGAAGTTGGCGGTACGGAGGAATACGATGTCTGTAAGGCACTGAAAGATGGTCGTATTACAAAGCCCCTTGTGTCATGGTGTATTGGTACGTGCGCTAGCATGTTTACCTCGGAGGTGCAGTTTGGCCATGCTGGTTCTTGTGCCAACTCCGATAGAGAAACGGCTACAGCCAAAAACAAAGCGTTGCGTGACGCTGGCGCTTATGTGCCCGACTCATTTGATACTCTAGGCGAGTTGATACATCATGTATACTCCGAGCTGGTGAAAACTGGACGCATTGCACCCAGAGAAGAAGTGCCGCCTCCAACAGTGCCAATGGATTACTCCTGGGCACGCGAACTTGGTCTGATTCGTAAACCGGCTTCCTTTATGACCTCTATTTGCGATGAGCGTGGCCAGGAGCTGATGTATGCGGGAATGCCCATAAGCGAGGTGTTAAACAAAGATGTAGGCATCGGTGGTGTTATTTCGTTGCTTTGGTTCCAACGCTGTTTGCCGCCGTATGTGTGCAAATTCTTTGAGATGTGCTTGATGGTTACTGCAGATCATGGACCTGCTGTCTCTGGAGCTCATAATACCATAGTGTGCGCACGTGCTGGAAAAGATTTGGTGTCCTCCGTCGTTAGTGGGCTGCTAACAATTGTAAGACTTAAATTCAACTGAAGTAAAATTTAAAGAAACTAATGTTTTTATACTTAGGGTGATCGCTTTGGTGGTGCACTTGACGGCTCGGCTAGACAATTTTCTGACGCCTACGATACTAATTTGCATCCCATGGACTTTGTTAACAAAATGCGTAAGGAAGGCAATCTCATTATGGGCATTGGACACCGCGTGAAATCTATCAACAATCCAGATGTGCGTGTAAAAATCATCAAAGAGTTTGTTATGGAAAACTTCCCACAATGTCCACTACTCAAGTATGCCCTGGAGGTTGAGAAAATTACCACCAGCAAGAAACCGAATTTGATATTAAATGTTGACGGAGTTATTGCTACAGCTTTCGTTGATATGTTGCGAAATTGTGGATCATTTACAAGGTTAGTTAAGCAATCGTATATTATTAAAAACTTACACTTACACTGTGTTCTTCTCATATTTTTTGCAGTGAAGAGGCGCAGGAGTATATAAACGTAGGCGCAATTAACTCTTTGTTTGTTCTTGGTCGCAGCATAGGCTTCATTGGCCATTATATGGATCAGAAGCGTCTAAAGCAGGGTCTATATCGCCATCCGTGGGATGACATATCTTATGTTATTCCTGAGCAATACAACTAATTGAATTGCTTGGCCATTAATGTTAAATTGTTGGATGTTATTGTAGTTAAGCACGGATATCTTAAAAAGCTACTTTTGGCGAGCATGGCATGTGTCACAGAAATAGCAACAAAAAAAATCACACACTCCATTAGTTCTGTAATTGGGTTCTAGAGTACATCTTACATTGTTTTAGCTTTTTATTTGTGTCCTTTATATTACAAAAAAAAAAAAATTAGAGCCACAGAACTAAGCCTGCATTTACATACCAACATAAAGTTATTAAGGTGAGACTATTTGTTGTTTTGTAAGAAATCTCCAAAGTTTTGCTCATAAAATAAATAATTACTAGAAAGCCCGTCAAACGGGTCCGCAACAAGTCTACCATAGGCATTGGAATATTTCGAAATGAACTCGAAACGGTCCGGTCCACACAAAACATATTTAATATTTTTATAATTTTGTTTGGATATATTTTAATTTAGTCAACAAAGAATAAATTGTTGCAAAAAGCTTATGTTGATTACTTTTTTTTTTTTGTAAAGCGGCTGTGCTTGCTTGCATATATGGGTGGCATTATCACTTATTAAAAATGCACCAGTTTCATTGCACATGCACAATTATGAATGTAATATATGAAGTTATATATGTGTAGAAAGCACAAAACCTGATGAACTTTTAAAAATTTCGAGTCAAGACTGTGATTTCCTTCACATAGGCTTATGCTTCATATGGATTATAAAAGGGTTGATTTCTAAAAGCAACTTATTTCAGCAAAGGTAAATTTATAAAATGTGATCAATTTTAAATTTTTGCAAAGCAGTTTAAAAAGTTTGTAAATGCTTACTGTTCACTCGGGCAGAGATATTAAAGCGCACAAAAAATCACAACGAAATTAAAATGCATTTTTTTTTTTTTGACTAATGAAAATTTTAATTCAAAAATCAACAAATTTGTTTCAGCGTTATAAACCTTGAATACTTAATTGCACAATTTTGCTTTTCAATATATGTATATAGAACGTATATAAAAATATTGAAAAACAAAACTGAAAAATGGACGCTTAAGCATATGGGTTTTGCAAAATAAAAGAATCTCATGTAATTACAATTGTCGTACAAATAACAAAACTATGCGGCCTCTAATTATTAAAATTCAAAAAGAATCGTAATGTTCACAAACATGTTTTGTACATAAGCATCTAATATGTGAATGGACCTTCCAGCCATTCACATAAACGTAAAAATATACATTTTATACTAATGAATCCCCTGGACTAATTAACTACAAGTGTGGCCCAAACAAATCGTCACTCGATTTGTCTGACACTTTTATCTCATACGACGCATCTTGCGCTCCATTTTCTTTTGTTTCTTTTCGTCCACTTCGGTTTCTTCTTTGGCATCACGCTGCGATAGCCAAGGCTGTATAACCGTGCTCCAGAGCATCCAGCCGGCCCGTAATGGTGCTAGTAGCAGCAGCAGCCAGAAATAGTTTGATATCAATACCAAAAGTAAAGTGCCAGAAGTAAGAATAATCAAATCCTTTACGTTCCTACAAAAAAAAAAAAAAACAGCTTGATTGCTAGGCGCATTCGTAAACATATATAGGAGCAGCTACACTTACTCTGCTATGCCACCCTCCATGTTCAAATCATTTCCAGAATCCAACAGCGCACCCGTTTCAGAGTATTGTGGTCGCGACATGAAAACCATAAATTGGTAAGAGCCCCCCAGCAACAGCACTGATAATATGCTCATAAACTAAGATTGAATCAAATTTTAAAGGTAATGTATATGGAACTGTAGCCAAAGAAACTTACTATTGTGAGTTTTGTAATCTCAAAAGCGCCAAAGTTAACCAAAAGTGAGACAGCGGCACAGCAGACTGCCATGTTTCTATAAAATGCTAATGTGGTCTTGTTTTCCTCGACAATTTGCTTTGCGCCCTTTGTTCCCTGTTTTCCTTTTTGTTGTGGCTGAAATAAAAGTTACTCCTTTAGCATACATGAAATCCAGTATATGATATATACTTACAGCCATTTTAAATTAATTTAGAGTTTCTGTGTGTCTTATCAATTATAAAATAAATTTCAAAAGCCTAATCTACAACTACGGTCAATTTTTACGTGGCTGCTCTGCCTCTTCTTCTTTAACAATTGGCATTGCAAATATCGAACAATTGCATTCGATAACTTATCGACGTAAAGCAAACATTGCTATCAGTGGTCCCAATTGTTAACTTTGTACCTGTACCTTGAACTTTACTTTTATTTTGTTTGCATTCAAAATGAACATGGACAAGTGGGTGCAGTTGAATAATCAGGCTGCAGGCAGGGATAAAATTGCGAGGTAAGATAATTTGAATTAAGGCTTTACAGAAGTTTGTTTTGAATCAACACTTGTAGGCTCATACAATATGCATCGCGGGCTATTTGGGACTCATTGGAAACATCCAACTCAACGCCAGCGTTAGTGGACAACTTCAAAACAATAGAATACATATTAAGCACATTTAGGAAGTGTAAGTAATTCCTGTAAAGCATCCGCAATCAAACAAAACATGATGCAATGTTTTTGATTATATTTTACAGTGTTACGTTTTGGCAAATGCTTTGATGTTTTTTATGCTTCACTACGCACAATCCATTATCCCGACCTTGCAATACGTGTTACTCTAACTACTGGTAAGCTGTCCCAGGCGTTGTTCCTGCTTGCTGACCACTTTCTGTGGCTAGCGCGTACTGGTCTTGCCAAAAGTATCAACACAAAGAAGTGGTCACAGAGTGCAAACAAGTTTTGGTTGTTTTCAATTATAATGAACCTGTGCCGGGACTTTTATGAAATTGTTCGGATTTGCGACCTTCACAAAGCTTGTAGTAGTGGTGGAATTTCACGTACCAAAATTCCAACAAGCATTAATTCGCCCGCGGATTTTAAACGTTTGGCTTTAAGTTCCTACACTTTAATGCTGGGCCACAAGGATGTAGTTGTAGATACTGTGAAAAATGTGTGCGATTTCTTTATACCTTTGACATCTTTGGGTTACACAGAGATGACACCAAGAACAATTGGAATACTCGGTGCCATTTCATCGCTTGCTGGACTTTGGGCACTACTGGAACCAACAGCGAAACTGACACCTGTTTGAGCCGATAATCGCTCGGTATTAGTATTTAAATGTTTTTTATTGCCATTTAACTTATATAGCTATGTTGTACATAGCCTTTTAAAGTTGTTAAATTGTTTTTTATAAAAAAAAATTAAAATTATGAATTTGAATGAATTAGTTAGTATTTTGGTCTATCATGCAGCTTGAACGTTGTTTTGTGGGGGCGTTGGAAAAGCCGCTTCTAGCTTAACAGCTGTTGCGGTCAGCTGATTTGTGAATTCCGTTTGTAGAAGAAGCATAGTGCTTTGGTTTATTTTTTATCACTGTTGAAATTGTTAACAACAATTACTGCCTCGCTGTTTTGTCGTCTTATCTAGGAAATCACGTCCGATGTGTCATTGTTAAGTGCGTGCCTTTTGCGGTCCAGAAACTTTTTCTGCCGCCATATTTTTTTTAAATTCACCAGTTAAATATGAGCTATTCATATTCTGCTTTGAATTCTGGCGTAGATCAGCATAACCGGTGCTGTGGCGGCAAAGCATGGTGTGTCAAGGTAAGTAAACAATTCTAAAAAAACTTATTTTGATCATCAATTTTTTAACCAGGACATATGCGGCATTGTGTGCGCTGTGACGACATGGCTGCTAATACTCTTCGCCGAGTTCGTAGTTATGCGTTTGATTCTGATGCCCAGCCCATATACCATTTTTAGTACCATAAATATAATAATTTTTAATGCGCTTGCGTTTCTGGCATTTGCTTCACATATACGCACAATGTTATCGGACCCGGTAAGCATTATAAATATATACACTGCTTAAGGAAGTTAATATTAATTTTTGCTAGGGTGCTGTGCCGCGTGGCAATGCTACCAAGGAAATGATTGAGCAAATGGGCTATAGAGAAGGCCAAATGTTTTACAAATGTCCAAAATGCTGCAGCATAAAGCCAGAGCGTGCACATCACTGTTCCGTTTGTCAGCGTTGTATACGCAAAATGGATCATCATTGTCCATGGGTTAACAATTGCGTTGGAGAAAACAATCAAAAGTACTTTGTACTGTTTACAGTGCGTATAATTTATATGTAATATAAATTTCACTTAAGTAAGAAAACACTAACGAGATATATTTATGTATCATTCCAGTTTTATATAGCATCCATTTCAATCCACGCTCTGCTTTTGGTTTTAACGCAGTTTGCCGAATGCGTTAAGAGCGAGTGGTATACATGTTCGCCTTATTCACCGCCTGCAACAATATTTTTGTTGCTTCTGCTTACGTTTGAGGCACTAATGTTTGCAATATTTACTATAATTATGCTGGCGACACAATTAACGGCTATACTTAATGACCAAACGGTGAGTTAAATTTGTGTTTATAAAAAATAATGCTTAATATTGTATCTTTTATAGGGCATTGAACAATTAAAAAAGGAGGAAGCTCGTTGGGCTAAAAAGTCACGTCTTAAAAGCATACAATCCGTATTTGGACGTTTTTCGCTGGCTTGGTTTTCTCCTTTTACGGAACCGTCCTGTCGCACAAAATTTCACTCGCACTTTTATTCAGTCTGAAGTGTGCCTGTTGTCTGATCCTGGTAACCTGTCTAATGCACACATTTAACTTAAGTAAAAAGTTTAGCATTAACGAACAAATTTAATGTCTCTGCGCAAATTATGGGGTTCTTAATTTATATTTATATTTATTGCTTGTTGTCACTCTGACTAAATTGCATTCTATTCAAAAGTGAATACATGCAAGTAATATGGTATGGGATTTTTGTAAAAGCTTGACGTTACTCGAAAAGTAAAATTTGCATAAATATATAATACATAAATAAATATATATTTTTTATGCTGCTTAATATATAATAATAAGTTGAAATTAATTGCACAAAATGAAATAAATTGTGGAAACATGAATGAGAGTATTATTAATATCTAATGGAACATAAGAGCATACTCTTACTCACAAAATTATATGCAACAGCAAAAAACATCTCTAAACTCTCTCGCAGCTTTTCTCAGCAGTTTGCTATTCGAAATATATACTTTGACGTCCATCCACATGGGTTAGCTTGTTTGGTCTGTTCTTTGGCTGCTCAGTCTGAGAAAAACGATCGGAGATCCAGGAGGTGTCTGCTGGACGTTGCGCGTGCTTTCGTTGTTCTGTTGTATATATTATTTATATATAGAATTTGTCTATTATGTGAGATAGAATGTGTGTGTGTGATATAAGGAAATAACCGCTGCACTTTAGAAACGCAGCTATTTCAAAACTATTTAAAAGTGAAAAATTTAAAAATATATTTTCTGCCTCATTTTATTAAAGATAATTACCATAATTATTTTGTGTCAGTACAAAAACAACGAAAAATTTGAAAATTATAACGTCAATTTCATCGTCGGTAGATTCTGTTTTACGCCGCGTAGTTCTAAATATAAAAATCGTGTTCAAAATTATTCTACAGTGTGTCGCATAAAAATCATATAGAAATTCTTAGCCGCATAACGTCCTTATAATACATTTGAGCAAAGTTTTTCAAAGAAAATTACTTAAATCCCTGATTTGTGCATTAGTGTGTGTGTTCGGGATAAGTGCATAGTTCCCATGTTAACGTGGCCCTGTTGGGCTAATTATATAGTGAGACCTGAACATGGAGAGACCGCCAGCAGACTCTGCGGACAAGGCTGATGTCGTAGTAGGTGAGCACTGCCGGGAAAACGAAAGCATTAGTTTTCTAAAAAAACCGACACACAATGGACTTTAAATGTATTGTGTGTATTTTATAGGTTATACGTACGTCGCCTCGAACCGCTTTTGCCCGTTTGTCGGCCTGTGTGCGGTTACGTAATTTACAAAAAGTACATATGCAGAACAAAATTTTAATCTTTCTCCGAATAGTTTTTGAAAATACAGTTGTATGCCATGTTTTTTTTTTTGTGAAGCAACAATTTAAAAACATTAATCTGTATCTAAGCTGAGTGATCGATGATAGTAAAGAGAGCATGTATAAGAAATTCTTGTTTCATTTGTAGAATATTAATGGAACACATTTTTTACATGTCAACCCTTTGCTGCCCTTTGCTTTTGCCTTTTATTTATAACAAATTTTTTGAGAGTTTTAATACTGCAGCATAAAATAAAAAACTTAGTTTTTTTTTGGATAGTTATATAAAATATTTGTCTCCGCAAATTTCAATAAAAACTACGCACCAAGCAGTAAGCTAAAAATTTGTTTGTATGTTCAACACTAAAAAGAATGACGACACATGCCAAAATTTAAATACTCTTGGAATGTATAAATATATATCAATAAAACGTATATTTTAAGGCACTATTTAACGGCTTAGTTAATTTTGCAGGTTTAAAAAAAAGTTTAAAATTAGTGAGCTTTTAAATATAACGTAGGTTTCTTTTTATTAAAAAATGGTTGAGATTTTTATTATGACTTTGTTAGGTAGCCTTAGCAGTGAATAATTGAAAGAAAGTTTAGTTAATTTTTTACGGGACGAAACTAAATAGCTAAATAAAATTTTTTTTCAATCAACTGTTCGCTTTACGGTCTCTATAACAATAGCCAAACCCCTAAAACAAAAATAAAGTTTGAAAAATTTTGTAAGATTCATTAGGGATATTTAAAATATGTTTATAATTGTATATACCTTTGCTAAAAGAAGAAAACTTATTCGGTTGTAAAAATTAAAGTCACGTGTTTTAAAATTCTTAAATGAAATCCAAAAACAAAATTGTTTTCATAGAATTTTCTTTATGCTGGAATTTGCTTTTTGTGCTTGAAAACACATTAATAAATTTGTTAGACAAATTATAGATTATTTAATAGACATTCTGAGTTTGAATTTTGATTACAACTTTGAAAATTAATGTTTATTTAATTTGTATTTCTCTTTGAAGTTTTGAAGCAATTAACACGACGACGTATTTAGTTGATAGGTATTTTACCATAAATCAAAAATAAAGATAGCCATTTGTTAATTCTTGACGTACAAATAGCAATTGAATTATGAGCCTTTGCGATCTGGACAAATACAACAGGAGTTATTTACCCTAGCAGCATATCTAGTCATCTGTACATGCTTTTTTTTACATAAATTTTTACTATTTGTTTATTGAAAGCCTATACGCAGCATGCAAAAAAATACCACTATTTTTGTTATTCCGAGCGAAACCTTTGCGACAGCCATTTTGTGTTAAATTTCCCAAATGTCTTGAAATTTCCCTTTAATGTAAATGTCCTCAAAATTAACAACAATTTAGATTTTACAACTCTAAAAACAGTGCTGAAAAGGTTTGATTGCAATGCTTCCCAAATTTCTTGAAATTTCCCTTTTAATATAAATGTCCTCAACATTAACAACAATTTAGATTTTACAACTCTAAAAACAGTGCTGAAAATGTTTGATTGCAAGGCTTTTTAAATTTCTTGAAATTTCCCTTTAAATGTAAATGTCCTAAAAATGAGCAACAATTTTGATTTTACAACTTTAAAAACAGTGCTAAACGGGTGTGATTGCCAGGAACACACAAAAAGTTAATAAAATGTGAATGTTTTCATCTGCACAAGCTTGTGCGTTATTTTCAATCATACAAATTTTACTATTTATTAAATTATTGTTTGGCGGTTACATTTTTTGAATGTTAGTTAACATACCAAATGCGACAGCCGTTTTGTGTGAAATTTCCCTTTATATTAAAATGTCCTAAAACTTAACAACAAATTAGATTTTACAACTCTAAAAACAGTGCTGAAAAGGTTTGATTGCAAGTCACACACACACAAAGTTAATAAATATGCAACTGTTGCCGCTCCTTGGTGTTATTTTATAAATATTAAAATAGTAATAATAATATTAAATAGATTGCCAGATTTTTTCCACCGATGCATCACCGATCATTAGGGCAAATTTCTACGACAACAGCATTAAGTAGAAGGAGGTATTAAATTATTTGTAACTGACCATGGAGCACCCCTGCTTTGGCGACATCTTGTATTTTGTGTAATATGTGAGTGCGAAAAAAAACCCAAAATAAATCGTACAAAACTCCGTGTATTACGCACCAAAGTGATCAGAACGACTAAAAATTGATTTAGGCTAAAGTATTATGCCCTTTAATGTAGCATCTGCTTAAATATTAATCGATTTTATTTTACTTTTTATTGCAGAACCCCCTTGTGCTCCTACAGATACAAACCCTCGAAAATTACCGCGGATAACCTTTAGTGATAATTCAAGTTCCCTTATACGTTGCATACCCAATGAGCGTGCTACATTTTTTGTTAAAATTGACTGCGATGAAATCGACGAGTCAGAACTTCTGCCCTTCAAATTTGAATGGTAAGTCAGGGCAAAAGTGTGCCAACTTTATACACATACACATAATTATAAATTTGTCTGCCAATGCATATTTTTTAAAATGATTCATCTACAGACGTCTTATAATGTGCCAAAATTTTGCGCATTAACATATGATTTTTCACGCTCACGATTGTTAGAACAACGCACATTGCTCATTTTGAGAAAAGGCTACAAAATTTTGGGTAAATAGAAACATTGTTTCATGTCAAAATGTGCTGCGCAAAGATCTCAAGTAGCTGCGCATGGAGCAGTTCTCTGCATGCGTTAGTGGCTACTTTGCTCTTTGTTCTCTGGGTTATTGTTGAGCACATTTGGGGCTAGAGGCTCTTGGGCCACCCGCCATTCATTAGTCGTACGGGCAGTTGAGTTTTGACGATCGGCGCATTAACATATCCGTTGCCCAAGAGGCAAAATCGTGTTCGGTTAAACCAAAATCTATATATATATATATATAAATATAATATAAAACGCATACGTAAAATTGTGGGAGTGCATAAAATCAAAAAAAGTTTGCGTGCATATTGCGTATACTTAATAAAAAAAAGCATAGCTGCAATATTTGGTAGTATTCGCAAGGTCCTAAAATGGTTAAAGAATTTGCTGCATATGGCTGCTGTATACCTGTGCCCCATTTAAGTTCTAGCCCAAAATTGTGGCAATCTTCTAAATTTAGCGATCGTAACAAATCACGTCACGTAGAATGTGTGTTTTGGCAGCTTTTTTTTGTTGTTTTAATTCTTTTTTGGTTTTAGTTGCTAGTATTTGAAAATGAAAAAATCTTTGACCGTGTCTAAGGCTTTAAGAGCATATGCGTAAAGTTTATCCATTTAATGCCCCTGAAGTGTTGTACACATTTTCAAATAAAATTGAAAATTACATAAGATTGTTTTGCAATATCCGCACGAGAAAAAAAACCAAACAAATGAATAAATAAAAGTACATAAGCTACAATACCCCGAAACCATACGAAAAGGCACAAATTTCGAAAACAACAATTCGAAAATTCTTTCGTTTTGCCGTTTTGTGTACGAAACAACAAGTTATTAGTGTTTAAAATCAAATGCGTGGCAGCTTGTGAGATACGCGTCCCAAAATAAACTGCCGAATTGTTTGTCTCGGTTTTTGTTAGATTGTTGTAGATATTTTTGTGTTGCTTGTGCGCCGTTTTGTGCATTTATTTATAAATATCCTTGTTCAAAATGAATTATTATTGGCGTCATTTTTTGCGATTGTGTTTTGTTTAAAAAGTAATAACAATACCAGAATAAATGTGTGACGTATTCGTTTAGGCATTTGTCGTGTTTAACATTTTAATTAATAAAGCATAAAATAATGCTTTTTTTTGTATTTTAGTTGTATATACTAGAAATTGTATATACTTGATACAAAATTAGTGCAGTGCTGTGATTTAAAAGATTTTGAAATAGTTATTACATGTAAATATAAATTAACTGAACCGAATCAAAAGGAATGGGCAACGGATGTTCCAAATGCTGCCAGTGCAATGAGCATAATAAGTATCATGGCACATTGTCCTCTGCCTCGTCTGTATATAGGAAAAGGTAAATTTCTGTATAATTTTGTAAATGTAAAATTGTATATTTATTAGTTCAAAAAATAATGCAAAGCGCATCAGCAGCTCTGAATAACACTAGTTGACAAATTTAAGGGTCATCGAGTGAACCTTCGCATACAAGTTTTTTAGGGTAATTTTGGGTCGAGAATTTTTCAAAAAACATGATTTTGGACACTTTTTTCAGTTATTTGTTAATATTTTGAAAAACAGGATTTGGGCACTTTTTTCAGTTATTCGTTATTATCATGTGAACAGAATTTTGTATGTTTTAAAACTTAAAGATCTTAGCTTTTTTTTTTTTTTTGGTTTCATTGCTGTATTTAAAAGTACAAAAGGCATACTAGCTTTGTGCAATGTACCTATGCAAAGGACAGAAGGAGCCGCAGCAGACCCCAAGTCCTTTAAAGCAAAATGCTTATCATATCCTCGGGTCGTCCGTCCTTCCGTCCGAATGAACGCCTAGATCTCGCAGACTAGAAGAACTACAAACACCAAATTTTACCAGCTGGTGCGCATATTTTCTGAGAAGATAAAGTCTCTTGAATCATTTCAATATCTTACCCCGTTCCCTCCCCCAGTAGATTTTCGTGGTTTTTGGGCACACCGCTTAATATTTTCATCTGAAATTTAACAGAGTAATGCCTTATGTTTCCACGCATCTGTGTGTCAAAAATAAACGAAATGGGACAAATACAGCAAAAGCTATCGTAAAAAATATACATACATACTCCGTCAAAATTACTACCTAATTATAGTTACAAGTGACCTCAGATCACAATTTTTGGTAAGCTGATTCATGTGGCTCTAATGAACAAATCCACATCCAAATTTTATCGATGCGGACCCCGCAATCGATTTACCGTGTTTTCTCCAACACCCCTCAACATACAACTTACCCCATATACTTTGAATAGCTTCTTTAACGTAACTTTCATCACAATCGGTAAAAAATTACGGAACTTATATCGAATTTCACAAAAAAAAAAAGTTAATTGCAATTGGAAAGTTTTTAGTTGGTATATGGAAAAAAAATTATTTTAGAGAGAATAGGTACGGGGTATTCCATTGTCGGGCACCTCCTCGACCACATTTTTTAACTTCATTAGTATATATCACAGTAAAGAGTACATCAATACCTTTTAACCTAATCATCTTTTATACCAATACACAATTTTGTTCACGAGATATTAACGAATAACTGAAAAAAGTGTCCAAAAACGTGTTTTTCGATAAAATCTCAAAAGGGTGAGTAAGATAAGCTCTACCAAAAAATGTAAGTTTTTTAGAATCCAAATTCAAACTAGTTAAAAATTGGTGGACTGATGCCATATTTGATTGCTATGTGTTGGCATAACGTACGTCATTTTTTTGGAAAAAAGTTATTTCAAAAGAAAGACTTTTAAGAGAATTTTTGTTAGCTTAGATAAAAAAATTGACAAAAATTTAAATAATATCTTAATAATAATATTCTAAAATATGTTCAGTTTAAAATCGAAACTATGCTTTGGCAATCCTAAAAGTAAAATAATTTCTTATGCTCTTTGATGAGCTAAATAATTATCATCACAGAGAAAAACTCCTTTTGGTTAGCCTTGACATTGAATTACAAGAGAATATTCTAAAAACAACTTGGTAATTACTTATTCCAATCTACATTGTTTCGTTACCACCAATGCGGTAGCGGCAGAATTTTTACCCTTTCATAATAATTATCTAAAACTATGTAGCCATTTTTATTTTTATCTCACAAAATGAGCACATGTGCCAAGTTTTAAGCATATTTTGTTGTTATCTGCTTAACTTTACATACAGATATTACAATTTGATTTTTTTTGGCTCAAAGTCCTTTTTTGAAGGCAAAGAGGCTTATGTACTAAATTTTTCGGATATAACCTTTAAAAGTGAATAAACCTTTTATTCACGGATTGATGAAATTATATTTATAAATGAAAGAAGTGTGGTGATTTTTACTTTTCTTTTGTTCATAAGAGCAAAGAACGAAAGACACACAGACTCACCTTTTAATGTAGATTAAATATATAGGATATACTTTCGGCCTTGCAACGTCTCTTTCCGTCTGATCTATTGTATACAATTACAGGAATTTCGTTTCAGTAAAAGTTCTGCCCACCATTTTCTCCACTTCAAATCGTCTGAAATCTAAGAGCTCTGTTGCTGTTATGGTTTAGGATGTGCGTTGATTGCCAATCTTTCAAACATCTTCTATACGCATGTATATTTTTTTCCTTTATGAAATAAATTGCCTCCCTCGTAACAAAAAAAATTATACACTAAGAAGACTTTAGGAATATGCTTTTAAGGAAGAAGCATTTTTCATTGCGTCGTATTTTTTGCACAAATACATATTTATTTATTTATTGGTATTTCTTGAGATCTGACCTTTTTGTCGACAACTTCTGGTCTTACATACTATATATGCTTATTTGCCCGCAATTGCTTGCAATTTTCAGGAGCCGCTGCGAGTTCCCAATCGAAAACTCCGACCGATTTCGTATAACGCAGACCAGTAATGCTGTACAGCTAGCCATAGAGCACGTACAGCGTGAGGACGCTGGTCACTATACGCTAATTGCGCGCACGAAGAAGAACGATATTGTACGCCGAAATGTAGATCTAATAGTCGAAGATAGATCTACTGGCGATGATCCACCGGTGTTTTTGCGACGCCTCACAGATCTATCTGTCAAAGTGGGCACGCGAACTCGCCTATTGACTGAAATACGCAGCTCAACAGATCTTAAGGTATATTTATTCAGAAAAAATAATAAGTTGTGTAGTTATTAAAATTTTTTGTCTGCTTAGCTTACCTGGTATCGCAATGATCGAAGGGTTTGCGAAAATGATCGTATCGCAGAGATGAGAGAAGGCTCATTTTACTATCTTGAAGTGAGTCCGGTGATATTGGAGGATGGCGGACAATGGATGTTAATGGCCGAGAATTCAAGTGGACGCAATTCTTGTTTGGCCAATCTTAATGTGCTCGTACCCAAGGCATATAAGACACCTGAATTTGTGGAGGAACTACGCGCTGTACTTACCCAGCAAGGCACCGTTTCTTTAGAGTGCAAAGTTGTAGGCGTACCAACTCCACAACTGCGTTGGTTTAAGGACTCTAAAGAAATAAAGGCTGGTGATATATTTGCGCTTACAGCAAATGCTGATGATCCCACGTCACTGGGTACCTACACATGTGAGGCTAAGAACTGCATGGGTGTTACTTATTCCAGCTCAAAGGTGCATGTAGTGGGCAGAGGCAGCCGCGAGGGTTCCCTAAAACCAGCCGACAAGTGTGTAAAATATCTTATTTACTTTTAGACAACTTTTAAACAATTTTATTTTAAATTTATTATGCCATAGTGTCTCGAACAACGCACCCCCACCAATATTCACCAATGAGCTGCGAGACACGAGTATTCGGATTGGCGAGACTATCATACTGGGCTGTCAAGGTGAGTGTATAAAAGAGCATTCTTTTGGCAGAGTGCCAACGCGTTTTTGTTTATTTGCTTTGAGCTAAGTGGCGCAAACCTACACAGAGGCATATGCCGTGTAGTAGATATATGTACTTATATATACCAAGTGTATATATATGCTTATAGTATAAAGTGCCGACCGGCATTTGGTGCTTGTTGTTTTTAGTTTGTATGCTCTAAAAACTTGAACTCAATGAAATGTCTGAAATGTTTGGGGTGTTGCGGTAGGTCAACAACATCTGAGTAGAGAGTGCTGCAAAGAAGGCGAGCAAAACAAAGCAAATAAATATAAATGGCGGAAGTATTAAAATGAGCGAAAATCGTTCTCTTCAACGCTCAATTGCCAACTTGACGTATGTGTAATATTAATGTTCCACATCTTTTCTCAGTTGTTGTACCGCCATGGCCCAAGAGTGTGACCTGGTACAACAAAGACGGACGCGTGGAGACTGCGGAACGTTACAAACTAATTGAAGACGGCCTAGGTGTCTATATGATTGAAATAAAGCCGTCGGAATCCTGTGATGCCGGAGAATGGAAGTGCGTTGTAAACAGCTTTGAGGGCAGCGTAGGCATTACGACTTGTATGGTCAATATGGACAGTAAGTTTAATGTTCTAAATAAAGCTTCATTTAATTATAACCTTATCATTTTAGTTCCCAAGAGTTATCGCCAGCCCAAATTTATGGATAGTCTACGTGCTGTACTCACAGAAGAAGGATTGGTTTCATTTGAATGCAAAGTCGTAGGATTTCCCACACCTGTGCTAAAATGGTTTAAGGATGGGCACGAATTGAAACCCGGTGATGTTTACCAACTTACCGGCACCAACTCATTAGGCACCTATTGTTGCATAGCTCGTAACTGCATGGGCGAAACTAGCAGCACAGCAGTGCTAACAGTTGAGGACATACAAAACCAGCTGACTGAAGAAGAGCGTCTTGGCATTGCGCAGTTAAATCAAGCACCCAAATTCATAAGCGGCCTTAAGAGCACAGATGCCAAAATCAATGAACCCTTTCAATTTAAAGTTGTAGTAAAGGCTACTCCAGATCCTATGCTTGCCTGGTATCGTGACGAATTACCCATAGAACCGAACTCAAAGTATAATCATTACCGAGGAGACAACGATGCTTGGCAACTGGACATACAGAATGTCGAATTTGTGGATCAAGCCGAATGGAAATGCGTTGCTGTAAACGATTTTGGCACCAGCATAACGTCGTGTTTTTTGAAACTTCAAATACCCAGACACTATAAAAAACCGCGTTTCTTAGAGTGTCTGCGTGCAGTACTTACAGAAGAAGGTGCTGTCAATTTGGAGTGCAAAGTAATTGGAGTACCGCAGCCTGCGCTTAAATGGTATAAAGATGGCGTGGAACTAAAACCAGGAGATATACATCGCATAATATCAGGACAAGATGGTACATGCTGCCTGGGCACATACACCTGCGAAGCTAAAAATTGTATGGGTGTTGTTGCCAGTTCAGCATCGCTGCTGGGCTTTGAAGATGGTCAAAAAGGCCAAAAGAACGAGACAGTGCAAGAAAATGAATTGCAAAGAAACTTTTCACTTTCTACCATTCAAGAGGAACGCACTTCACAGCTTTATGAGACCCCTGCTGGCGATATAACCATAGATGAAAAAGGCGATGTATCATTTTCTTTTGATGGCAAAGAAGTATCAGTGTCTTTGTATGAAACGCCTGATCTAACTGAGGAAGAAGCTTTAAAGATAGTCGAAATGTATGCAGATCAAATTTCAGAGCATGTTACTGAGCATAATATTGTTGAGCTACCACCGCTACGTTTTGTAAAGGAAACTTCGCAATCCGGCAAACTGCTAATGGAGGCAGTTGTTATCGACATAGCGCCAGAGTATTTTATGCATGAAGAAGATATGAGAACTGAAGCGGATTTGGATGATATATCTATTACAGAGATAACAGTACACGGCTCATCCGGCCGTGAAGGTGTATTTGATAAAGCCACAGAGCAATTTGTACAGGAATCGTTTGAAAAAATGGAAGAAGAACTGTCCTTATCAGCGCCCATACGCAAGCGCAAAAAGTCACGTCCTACAGAGACAGACGAATTTTTCAGTCTTTCAAAGGCATCCAGCAGTCAGGGCGATGAAGAAACGTCTGATTTGCAAACATTTGCCAGTGCACAAATGTCTACATCTCAAAAGGCAGCATCAGCTCCAAAAAGTCAACAAAGTGAATCAGCGGCAGGTGCAGAGTCCGTTGAAGCGCCAAAACGTAAAAAAACTAAAAAGCAATCGGACACAGATTCATCAAAAACTACAGAAGATGATGCTAAACTTCAAGACATATCCGGAGCTGTAGGCGATGGCCTGCTTATGGCACCAACCACACATTTAAAAGTTGTTTCGGACGAAACAGAAATAAATAAAAATCTGCTAGCACTGGTGCCCCTGGCAAAGCTG
This sequence comes from Chymomyza amoena, assembly GCA_037043745.1. Classification (NCBI taxonomy): domain Eukaryota; kingdom Metazoa; phylum Arthropoda; class Insecta; order Diptera; family Drosophilidae; genus Chymomyza; species Chymomyza amoena. Next base: position 24,536 of record JBAMAX010001825.1, read on the forward strand.
CTTAAAGTTATAGAAAATCACTTGCTGGTAGTTGATAATGAGGTGCTGGAGCAGTCCACGCTTATGATGACACCAGCAGCAGCAGACCAAAGCATTGGCATTGTAAGAAATCTAATAGAGCCCATAACGCAAGTACAATCCAAGCTCCGTGCCTATTCCGGTGAAACTCAACTTGATGCGCTTTTTCATTCAATGGATGAAGATATCAGAAAATTGCACATTGGTCTGCAGGTTATTGAAAAATGTGTAGAAATTGACGAGACAGGCGCTACGTTGATTCAAAGAACTAGTGTCTGTATTATTGATAGTGTGGGTGAACAAATGAAGAAAGCATTGCAGGAGTTAAAAGTTGTAAGTCAGAAATTCGAGTCGGAAAGCTTGAAGGCTCAAATCGAACTAACTGCAGATGATATATATCAAGGGCTGGAAATTACACAAGGCACTATAAAGTCCCAGGCGCTTTTACAGGCAGCGCAGGAGCTGGAGGCTGCTCAGCACTTTACAGAAACGGTTGAAAAAATGCAGGATTTGCCGGAAACATGCTCGTTTGCATCAATTTCAGAAGCTAAACTACCCGCGGAGGCTAATGCACTCAAGTTGGTGTGTCAGCCTGTAGCGAAAATACAGGAAGCGCTCGAGCGCGTGGAAATGGAATTATCGCTGGAGGAGAGTGAGGAGCAGATTTACAAGAAGGTGCATAAAAAAGTTTTGGAAAATATTGTAGAACCTATAAAGGACTTGCAAAGCACGCTAGAATTAATTGAAGAAAAGACAGAATCCCTAGCTGGCACTGAGTCAATGGAACAAAAAATTAATATGGCAGTATTGGATATAGTAACGCCGCCATTATTTGAATTAAAGAAGGGACTGGAGCTTATACTTAGCGAAAAATCAGACAGCATAGAGTCCGGCTTACTTACAGTGAGCACTGTGGAGTCTATGGTGCCACCTTTGCAAGAAATTCAAAACGGTTTGGCACAGTTGGGTCAGGACATAGAAAGTGGTCAAGTGATTGAGGAACCCACAATGGATACGGCTGATACGCAAAAATTATTACAATCAATTGCTCAAGCAATTTTGCATTTCGAAACAAATATAGAAAGACTAACACCACGGCTGACGGCTAATGTTAAAATTCGACTCCAAAACCTTAAAGATGAATTATCAGCCATGATTGGCACGGTCTTGGATAAAGAAATAACTCGACATCATGTGGAATTACTGGACAAGCTCAAGCGACCTATCGATGAATTGAACTATTGCATACGTCAGACAGAAGTCAAATCAATGACGGGTTCTTTGGCAGACTTAATAGAACCTCTGAGCGTTTTGCAGGAAAAAGCTCAAAAAGGACATGGTTTTCTACTCACAGCGCAAGAGCCGGATCAGCAAGCCGCTCAGAGCCTGGATAATATACGCAGCATTATTCGTAATGTCATAATCGACATTGAAGAACATGAATTCAAAATATTACAGCAGGAAATTCAACAAGATGAAATGCAAGCTTCACAGCAAGATAAATCTTTTAGTGCCTTGAGAAAAGAATTGGATAGACAAATTTCACTCAAGGAAAGTATTGATAACATTAACGCTTTGCAGCTAGCTCTTAATAAGCTGGCCGATAATCCCAAGACCGTTGAAAAATTAAAAGTTGCCGCTAAGGAAGCTCAAGTGGCTTTGCTGCACATACTGCAAATTGCCCAAGGACTAGAAGAATGCAGTGCTGCCGAAACAACGCTGGATTGCAATCAAGCCAATACCTTCCGAGTGTTATGTGAAATCGCCAAGAACTTTGCTGAACTAGCGCAAACACTAGACGAACCTACTACAGTTAAGTTGGATGACAAATTTGTAACTGCTGTAGATGATCTTAAGGGCATTATATCCCAACAAAAAGAAGCTAACAATGCCAACCTAAACTGGAGTGTGCTTGCAATTTCTGGTCCGTTGTCGAATTTAATTTTTGCGCTAGAAAATGCACAATCTTTGCATAATTCTGCGGAAGATGTGTCTACACTAGATGATATTTCCGCTTTCAAATCAATAGCTGAATCCTTGCCAGCAGATTTGGAGAGCTTTGCTGCAGAGGAGTTGCCTGAAACAATTGCCAAGAAAGCAATCGATGTGTTGTTTTCGGATCTTAAACAAGGCATTGCATCGGTGCTATCGCATTGTGAAGACTTAAATGTTGTTACTCTGCAAGACCAGCGAGCTGAGCAAGTTCAACGCGCAGTAACTAAATTACAAGCATTGGAGAATAATATTGCTTTGGTGCAGGAAACGAACGCCATGGAAGAGGTCAAATCCTTTGCGGAAAGCAGCGAAGATCAGACGCTGGCCAATGCACTTTTTAGTCTGGATCGTTGTGTGGCTCATGTAGAAGAGTGCTTGGCACATAGTGGAGCTGAAAACTTGAGCGATTTGGAACTCTCGCAATTGCAGACACTAGCGGCACCGCTGCACGATATCAGAGAGTGTATAGTGGTGCTGAATCCTCAAGGGCTGGAGGAAGCTGTTAGCTTTAGTGCCACGGATGTCAGCATGACAAACGCAGAGCTATTACAAGAGCTGAAACCTATTGTACATCTGATTAATGAACAGCATGCATTAGAAACTTTGCAATCACTTGCTGATGAAGCGTCTCTTTCACAACTTAAGGAATTTATTAAACCCATACAAGACTTGGAGAATGTGGCTTTACGTGTTGCGCAACAGTGTCATCTGTCTCAAGCTGAAACCATGTCGGATAACGAAAGTTTATCACAGCTGGCAGAATTTGCAAAACCGATTCTAAGCCTTCGAGAGGCCATTGCTGGTGTACAAGAAACTCAAGCATTTTCTACACTTGAAGAATTTCCAGTTTTTAAGTTGGTGAAAGAAAATGCTGCGCCCATTTTTAATTTATTAAATTACTGCTATCAAGTAGACACTCAAGTATTCGAGCATGCACTTGATATGTCCACTCAGGAGGATATAACAGATTTGAAATCACGTGGAAATCAGAAAACTATTTCTGAAGTCGCAAAGGAACAAGCTTTAATCGAACCCAGTCCATCAGTAGAGGTCTTTGATATACAACAAGGTGTAGCTGGCGGCATAAAACAGCTGCAGGCTTGCCTAAGCATTACTGAAAAGGAAGCTAATGAGGAACTACGTCAAGTTGGAGAAATAATGCAACAGCTTAAGACAGATTTGGAAAACATACAAACTGCATTGGTTACAGACGCGGATAAACAGGAAGCGGTATTAGCAAACGCCAAGATAGCACGCACCATGTTTAAATTAAAGGAGTGCCTGGTGCACACTTATGAATCTGGTTTAGTGGATTCACTTGATAATGTTGAGAGCGCTTTTGAGGATATATTATTATCGTTACCTGTACTGGAACTTCAGCTGGCGCAAGAAATGTTTACCAAAATTGAGAAAGATCTAAACAATATAATCTCTTATTGCCAGCTTGGTTGCGCTAAGGACTCACAAAAACTTAAAAATCTGGCGGAACCCATTAAGAAACTTGTGCAGAGTATAAGTGATATTGCTAACTTACCTAGTGTCGATATTGAAAAGTCTTCCGCTGTTGTGGTCAATCTTCAAACTAATTTAATGTCCACTTTTAGAGCAATGAACGAGCTCAGTGAAGTAGTTGATAACGAGCTCCTTGGCGGCTTGCTCAAAACTCAAAATAATTTGGTAAGCATTTTTGATTTTATTGAAAATAGCGATAGCTCCATGCGCGTAATAGAACTTTTACAAGAAATTGATGGCGTTAGTGCAGAACTAAATACTTTTGTTGCTGTACCTGAAGTTGCTAGTGTGCCATTGGAAATTCCAGATATTTTAATTAAAAATGTTGAAACAGGTAAAGCATTTCTTACTGAACTCCAGGAAGGATTACAAAATGACAATCCATTGTGCGTAATGCTTTTGGAAGAGAATACAGCAGATGTTTGTCTATTGGAAGAAACGCTAATGAAAATCGAAAGTGAAATTTTGTCACAACCTCAGCTAACACAACTGTCGGCAGAACAAATTATGCTCGTAGAAAATGTAGAAGTACAATTGGAAAATCTTAAGGAAAAACTTGATCAATTAAATGCTACGTTAAATGAAAGTGAATTATCAGTCATAGATGAATCTATTAAAGGATCAAGTATGGAAATTGAAGAGTCTAATGAGGAATTGCAGCAGCAGCTAACTGAAGAGCCTGTAGCTTATGAAAAGAAACAGGAAGCCGAAAAAGTTTTGGCAGAAAAGGAAGACCAGCAGCAAACCGTCGATGCTAAAAAATCAAAACTGGAGACGAAAGAGTTGCCAGAAAAGGTCGTTAAGGAGGCTGATACTAAAGTTTCTGCAGATGAAGAAAAGCCTATTGTTGCTGAGAAACGAAAGATAGAGGATGATACAGTTGATATTAAAAAAGTAAAACAAGAGGAGAAAGATGTAGCCAAAAAAGCGGAAGAGGCTCCTGTAGAAACTGTTATTGATGAAACCAAGAAATCAGAGAAGACAGATGCTTTAGACGAGACACAGTTGATTGCTATTGAAGAAAAGATTACTAAAACGACAGAAATAGTCGAAACATCCGAAGTTGTGCCTCAAAAATCTTTTGAGGAAACTGCTGTTGACGATATCAAATTAACAGATGAAACCGATTCCTCAGCTGTTGCCCAAAAGGGCATTACTGCTGAAAAACGAAAGATAGACGAAGAATCGGCTGATGCAAAGAAATCAAAGCAAGAACAGAAAGAGATAGCCAAGGAAGAAGAAAAACAAGAAACATCCGAAGCTTTGCCAGAGAAATCCGCTATTCCCGATTCTGATCATAAGTTAGTTGTTGAAGAGAAACAAAAAAAAGAAGAGCAAACGGATGAAAAGGTTGTAGACAAAGAGACTGTTTCGCAGGTTAAGAGCTCTGAAAAACCTGAAGTGGTGCCGGTGGAAGCAGTTGATGCCGACAAACCAAAGCTACATGGATATGAAGCTAATGAGAACGTTGTACAATTTTTGGAAAAAGCTGATATGTTGTTAACAACAGCAAAGGAAACGCATTTAAGTAATACTAGCCAAGCTATTACTAAACCTCTTATCCAAAGTATAGAAGATATCAGAGATTGTATCCTGCATGGTAAAGGCGCTCCCATTGAGGATGTTGTGTTTTTGTCACTTTTTAAATTTAATGATGCTATTAAGTTAATTAAAACTTCAAACCAAGATCTAGAAAAATTGGACGCTGATACTAAAAAAATGATCGAAAACGGCAATGAAGCTTTCCTTGATTTGGTCAATGGCAATGATACTTTGCGCCGCGCATTTAAACATGACTCCTCTGAGATCTATCAACCTTACATAAATAGCATTGTATCGTTTATATCCGAAACATATCCAAAAAATACTGAAACGGATAAGCTCGCAGATGCTTTAAATAAACTAAACCGTGAAATCGTAAGCATTAAAAAAAATAACTTACCATATCTAGATGCTAATTCAGCAGGTGTTGAAAACATAAAAAGCAGTCTGGCAGAATTGGCTAATGTTTTAGAATTATCGTCACCACTAAATCCACAAATAAAAGAGAACCTCTCCAAACTGCATTCTTTGCAGATAGCCTTAGAAAACGGAGCATTTAGAAATTCATTAGAACTTTCACAAAATATGGAAATTTTAAAGGAGTGCTTTATTGTTTTGCTGGAAACATTAAAAAGCGAAGAATTCAAGAATCTTATTTCGGAATACGATGAACAATTGAGAAGTCAGCAATTACAAGAGACTTTGCACAAAAAGTACGAAGAGCTTAGCAATACTTTGGTGTCTATTCCAGACTCACAATCACTTGAATCTGAAACTAAAGAAGTCTTGGATAACTTAGACGATAGTAAGAAAGTAGCGAAACTTATTTTCAAACTAAGAGAACATATTGTGCACACATACGATGGCAAGCCTCCAGAGGAAACCGTAGACAACAAAAACTTGGAAGACTTTATTGAAGCCTTACTTGAAAACAGCCCAGAAGCAGCTCAAGAAATAATTAAAGAGTATCTATACGAAATAAAGAAAAATGTTAATTTAACTAAATCTGTTATTGCATTAACCGCCGACACAAAAATGTCCACAAAACCAAATCTGCTGGTACCAAAACTAATCAACTTGGAAAAAATCGTTGAAAATATAAAGTCAGAATTGCAAATACAAAAGTCATCTGTACAAATGGTTAATTTACAACAGAATTTAATGGACGTTTTTGTCATATTTGATGATTTTCAAGCAAATGAAACATTAGGATTAAAACCTCAGATAGAAGAAATCAAAAATCTTTTATTGTGTGAGTACGAGTATATTGACAAATCAGAGCAACCAATTCAAACAGCAAATCTTTATTGCAAATTAAAAAATATAACAGAAAAATATTTCTCCATTTGCGAGAAAATAAAGGAAATTATAGATACAACAAAGTTACCTGAAAGTTTGGAAGAAGTAACGAAAGAAGAAACCGTAGTAGAAGAAATTGAAGCAACAAGTACCGCTGAGAAACAAAAGATAGAAGAGCAGAAATTGGATGCTAAGAAATCAAAGAAGGAAGAAAAGGATATTTCCAAAGAAGCAGAAAAGGGTGAAGTTTCCGAAGTGGTGGCTGAAAAGGTCATTAAGGAAACAGTTGATGAAAGCAAAAAACTTGATACAACCGATTCTGCGGCTGAAGCCCAACAGGCTACAATCGCTGAGAAAAAAAAGATAGAAGAGCAGAAATTGGATGCTAAAAAATCCCAGAAAGAAGAAAAGGATATTTCCAAAGAAGCAGAAAAGGGTGAAGTATCCGAGGTGGTGACAGAAAAGGTCGTTGAGGAAACTGTTGATGAAAGCAAAAAACTTGATACAACCGATTCTGCGGCTGAGGCCCAACAGGCTACTATCGCTGAGAAACAGAAGATAGAAGAGCAGAAATTGGATGCTCAGAAATCTAAGAAGGAAGAAAAGGATATTTCCAAAGAAGCAGAAAAGGGTGAAGTATCAGAAGTGGTGGCAGAAAAGGTCATTGAGGAAGCTGTTGATGAAAGCAAAACACTTGATACAACCGATTCTGCGGTTGAAGTCCAACAGGCTATAATCGCTGAGAAACAGAAGATAGAAGAGCAGAAATTGGATGCTAAGAAATCTAAAAAGGAAGAAATTGATATTTCCAAAGAAGCAGCAAAGGGCGAAGTATCTGAAGTGGTGGCAGAAAAGGTTATTGAAGAAACTGTTGATGAAAGCAAAAAACCGGATACAACAGATTCTGCGGCTGAAGCCCAACAGGCTACCATAGCTGAGAAACAAAAGATAGAGGAGCAGAAATTGGATGCTAAGAAATCAAAGAAGGAAGAAAAGGATATATCCAAAGAAGCCGAAAAGGTTGAAGTTTCCGAAGTGGTGGCTGAAAATGTCATTGAGGAAGCTGTTGATGAAAGCAAAAAACCAGATACAACCGAACCTTCTGCTAAAGCCCAACAGGCTACTATCGCTGAGAAACAAAAGATTGAAGATCAAAAACTGGATGCTAAAAAATCCCAGAAAGAAGAAAAGGATATTTCCAAAGAAGCAGAAAAGGGTGAAGTATCAGAAGTGGTGGCAGAAAAGGTCATTGAGGAAGCTGTTGATGAAAGCAAAAAACCGGATACAACAGATTCTGCGGCTGAAGCTCAACAGGCTACTATCGCTGAGAAGCAAAAGATAGAAGAACAGAAATTGGATGCTAAGAAATCTAAGAAAAAAGAAAAGGATATTTCCAAAGAAGCAGCAAAGGCCGTAGTATCTGAAGTGGTGCCTATTGAGGAATCTTTCCAAAAAAAATGCCAAGAATTAAGCAAAACTATAGAGTCACTTTCAGATTTAAAATCGCTTGAAGCGGAAACAAAAGAAGTCTTGGATAACTTTGATGATGTTAAGAAAGTTACGAAACTAATTTTTAAGCTAAGGGAACACATTGTGCATACTTATGATGGAAAACCTCCAGGAGAAACTGTTGAAAACAAACAATTGGAAGAGCTTATTGAAACGCTTTTAGAAAACAACCCAGAAGCTGCTCAAGAAATAATTAAAGAATATCTCTACGAAATTAAGAAAAATGTTAATTTAACAAAATCTGTGATCGGATTAACAGCTGATACAAAAATGTCTACCAAACCAAATCCTCTGGTGCCTAAGCTAATAAACTTAGAAAAAATCGTTGAAAATATAAAGTCAGAATTACAAATACCAAAGTCATCTGTACAAATGGTTAATTTACAACAGAATTTAATGGACGTTTTTGTAATATTTGATGATTTTCAAGCAATCGAAACATTAGGATTAAAGTCTCAGATAGAAGAAATCAAAAATCTTTTATTGTGTGAGTATGAGTATATTGACAAATCAGAGCAACCAATTCAAACAGCAAATGTTTATTGCAAATTAAAAAGTATAACAGAAAAATATTTCACCATCTGCGAAAAAATAAAGGAAATTGTAGATACGACAAAGATACCTGAAAGCTTGGAAGAAGTAACGAAAGAAGAAGCCATAGTAGAAGAACCTGTAGAAATTGAAGCAACAAGTACCGCTGAGAAACAAAAGATAGAAGAGCAGAAATTGGATGCTAAGAAATCAAAGAAGGAAGAAATTGATATTTCCAAAAAAGCGGCGAAGGGTGAAGAATCCGAAGTTGTGGCTGAAAAGGTTGTTGAGGAAACTGTTGATGAAAGCAAAAAACCGGATATAACCGATTCTGCGGCTGAAGCCCAAAAGGCTGCCATCGCTGAGAAACAGAAGATAGAAGAGCAGAAATTGGATGCCAAGAAATCTGAGAAAGAAGAAAAGGATATTTCCAAAAAAGCGGCAAAGGGTGAAGTATCCGAAGTGGTGGCTGAAAAGATTGTTGAAGAAACTGTTGATGTTAGCAAAAAACCGGATACAACCGATTCTGCTGCTGAAGCCCAAAAGGCTGCCATCGCTGAGAAACAGAAGATAGAAGAGCAGAAATTGGATGCCAAGAAATCTAAGAAAGAAGAAAAGGATATTTCCAAAGAAGCAGAAAAGGGAGAAGTATCCGAAGTGGTGGCTGAAAAGGTTGTTGAGGAAACTGTTGATGAAAGCAAAAAACCGGATACAACCGAGTCTGCGGTTGAAGCCCAACAGGCTACTATCGCTGAGAAACAGAAGATAGAAGAGCAGAAATTGGATGCTAAGAAATCTAAGAAAGAAGAAAAGGATATTTCCAAAAAAGCGGCAAAAGGTGAAGTATCCGAAGTGGTGGCTGAAAAAGTTGTTGAAGAAACTGTCGATGCTAGCAAAAAACCGGATACAACCGATTCTGCTGCTGAAGCCCAAAAGGCTGCCATCGCTGAGAAACAGAAGATAGAAGAGCAGAAATTGGATGCTAAGAAATCTAAGAAGGAAGAAAAGGATATTTCCAAAAAAGCGGCAAAGGGTAAAGTATCCGAAGTGGTGGCTGAAAAGGTAGTTGAAGAAACTGTTGATGAAAGCAAAAAACCGGATACAACCGATTCTGCGGCTGAAGCCCAAAAGGCTACCATCGCTGAAAAACAAAAGATAGAGCAGCAGAAATTGGATGCTCAGAAATCTAAGAAGGAAGAAAAGGATTTTTCCAAAGAAGCAGCAAAGGCCGAAGCGTCTGAAGTGGTGCCCATTGAGGAATCTTTCCAAACAAAATGCCAAGAATTGAGCAAAACTATCGAGTCACTTTCAGATTTAAAATCGCTCGAAGCAGAAACAAAAGAAGTCTTGGATAACTTTGATGATGTTAAAAAAGTTGCGAAACTAATTTTTAAGCTAAGGGAACACATTGTGCATACTTATGATGGAAAACCTCCAGGAGAAACTGTTGAAAACAAACAACTGGAAGAGCTTATTGAAACGCTATTAGAAAACAGCCCAGAAGCTGCTCAAGAAATAATTAAAGAATATCTCTACGAAATTAAGAAAAATGTTAATTTAACAAAATCTGTGATCGGATTAACAGCTGATACAAAAATGTCTACGAAACCGAATCCTCTGGTGCCTAAGCTAATAAACTTAGAAAAAATCGTTGAAAATATAAAGTCAGAATTACAAATACCAAAGTCATCTGTACAAATGGTTAATTTACAACAGAATTTAATGGACGTTTTTGTAATATTTGGATGATTTTCAAGCAATCGAAACATTGGGATTAAAGTCTCAGATAGAAGAAATCAAAAATCTTTTATTGTGTGAGTACGAGTATATTGACAAATCAGAGCAACCAATTCAAACAGCAGTTATTTATTGCAAATTAAAAAGTATAACAGAAAAATATTTCTCCATCTGCGAAAAAATAAAGGAAATTGTAGATACGACAAAGATACCTGAAAGCTTGGAAGAAGTAACGAAAGAAGAAGCCATAGTAGAAGAACTTGTAGAAATTGAAGCAACAAGTACCGCTGAGAAACAAAAGATAGAAGAGCAGAAATTGGATGCTAAGAAATCTAAGAAAGAAGAAACGGATATTTCCAAAAAAGCGGCGAAGTGTGAAGTATCCGAAGTTGTGGCTGAAAAGGTTGTTGAAGAAACTGTTGATGTTAGCAAAAAACCGGATACAACCGATTCTGCGGCTGAAGCCCAAAAGGCTGCCATCGCTGAGAAACAGAAAATAGAAGAGCAGAAATTGGATGCTAAGAAATCTAAGAAGGAAGAAAAGGATATTTCCAAAAAAGCGGCGAAGGGGTGAAGTATCCGAAGTTGTGGCTGAAAAGGTTGTTGAAGAAACTGTTGATGTTAGCAAAAAACCGGATACAACCGATACAGCTGCCATCGCTGAGAAACAGAAGATAGAAGAGCAGAAATTGGATGCCAAGAAATCTAAGAAAGAAGAAAAGGATATTTCCAAAGAAGCAGAAAAGGGAGAAGTATCCGAAGTGGTGGCTGAAAAGGTTGTTGAGGAAACTGTTGATGAGAGCAAAAAACCGGATACAACCGACTCTGCGGCTGAAGCTCAAAGGGCTGCCATCGCTGAGAAACAGAAGATAGAAGAGCAAAAATTGGATGCTAAGAAATCAAAGAAGGAAGTAAAGGATGTTTCCAAAAAAGCGGCAAAGGGTGAAGTATCCGAAGTGGTGGCTGAAAAGGTTGTTGAAGAAACTGTTGATGCAAGCAAAAAACCGGATACAATCGACTCTGCGGCTGAAGCCCAACAGGCTGCTATCGCTGAGAAACAAAAGATAGAAGAGCAGAAATTGGATGCTAAAAAGTCGAAGAAGGAAGAAAAGGAAATTTCCAAAAAAGGCGGCAAAGGGTGAAGTATCCGAAGTTGTGGCTGAAAAGGTTGTTGAAGAAACTGTTGATGCAAGCAAAAAACCGGATACAATCGACTCTGCGGCTGAAGCCCAACAGGCTGCTATCGCTGAGAAACAGAAGATAGAAGAGCAGAAATTGGATGCTAAAAAGTCGAAGAAAGAAGAAAACGATATTTCCAAAAAAGCGGCAAAGGGTGAAGTATCCGAAGTGGTGGCTGCAAAGGTTGTTGAGGAAACTGTTGATGAAAGCAAAAAACCGGATACAACCGATTCTGCGGCTGAAGCCCAAAAGGCTGCCATCGCTGAGAAACAGAAGATAGAAGAGCAGAAATTGGATGCTAAGAAATCTAAGAAGGAAGAAAAGGATATTTCCAAAAAAGCGGCAAAGGCTGAAGTATCCGAAGTTGTGGCTGAAAAGGTTGTTGAAGAAACTGTTGATGCAAGCAAAAAACCGGATACAATCGACTCTGCGGCTGAAGCCCAACAGGCTGCTATCGCTGAGAAACAAAAGATAGAAGACCAGAAATTGGATGCTAAAAAGTCGAAGAAGGAAGAAAAGGATATTTCCAAAAAAGCGGCTAAGGGTGAAGTATCCGAAGTTGTGGCTGGAAAGGTTGTTAAAGAAACTGTTGATGAAAGCAAAAAACCGGATACAACCGATTCTGCTGCTGAAGCCCAAAAGGCTGCCATCGCTGAGAAACAGAAGATAGAAGAGCAGAAATTGGATGCCAAGAAATCTGAGAAAGAAGAAACGGATATTTCCAAAAAAGCGGCAAAGGGTGAAGTATCCGAAGTGGTGGCTGAAAAGGTTGTTGAGGAAACTGTTGATGAAAGCAAAAAACCGGATACAACCGATTCTGCGACTGAATCCCAAAAGGCTGCTATCGCTGAGAAACAAAAGATAGAAGAGCAGAAATTGGATGCTAAAAAGTCGAAGAAAGAAGAAAAGGATATTTCCAAAAAAGCGGCAAAGGGTGAAGTATCCGAAGTTGTGGCTGAAAAGGTTGTTGAAGAAACTGTTGATGCAAGCAAAAAACCGGATACAATCGACTCTGCGGCTGAAGCCCAACAGGCTGCTATCGCTGAGAAACAGAAGATAGAAGAGCAGAAATTGGATGCTAAAAAGTCGAAGAAAGAAGAAAAGGATATTTCCAAAAAAGCGGCAAAGGGTGAAGTATCCGAAGTGGTGGCTGAAAAGGTTGTTGAAGAAACTGTTGATGAAAGCAAAAAACCGGATACAACCGATTCTGCGGCTGAAGCTCAAAAGGCTGCCATCGCTGAGAAACAGAAGATAGAAGAGCAAAAATTGGATGCAAAGAAATCAAAGAAAGAAGAAAAGGATATTTCCAAAAAAGCGGCGAAGGTTGAAGTATCCGAAGTGGTGGCTGAAAAGGTTGTTGAGGAAACTGTTGATGAAAGCAAAAAACCGGATACAACCGATTCTGCGGCTGAAGCTCAAAAGGCTGCCATTGCCGAGAAACAGAAGATTGAAGAGCAAAAATTGGATGCTAAGAAATCAAAGAAAGAAGAAAAGGATATTTCCAAAAAAGCGGCGAAGGTTGAAGTATCCGAAGTGCTGGCTGAAAATGTTATTGAGGAAACTGTTGATGAAAGCAAAAAACCGGATACAACCGATTCTGCGGCTGAAGCTCAAAAGGCTGCCATCGCTGAGAAACAGAAGATAGAAGAGCAAAAATTGGATGCAAAGAAATCAAAGAAGGAAGAAAAGGATATTTCCAAAAAAGCAGCGAAGGTTGAAGTATCCGAAGTTGTGGCTGAAAAGGTTGTTGAGGAAGCTGTTGATGAGAGCAAAAAACCGGATACAACCGATTCTGCGGCTGAAGCTCAAAGGGCTGCCATCGCTGAGAAACAGAAGATAGAAGAGCAAAAATTGGATGCTAAGAAATCAAAGAAGGAAGTAAAGGATGTTTCCAAAAAAGCGGCAAAGGGTGAAGTATCCGAAGTGGTGGCTGAAAATGTTGTTGAGGAAACTGTTGATGAAAGCAAAAAACCGGAAACAACCGATTCTGCTGCTGAAGCCCAAAAGGCTGCCATCGCTGAGAAACAGAAGATAGAAGAACAGAAATTGGATGCTAAGAAATCTAAGAAAGAAGAAAAGGATATTTCCAAAAAAGTGGCAAAGGGTGTAGTATCCGAAGTGGTGGCTGAAAAGGTAGTTGAAGAAACTGTTGATGAAAGTAAAAAACCGGATGCAACCGATTCTGCGGCTGAAGGCCAAAAGGCTGCTATCGCTGAGAAACAGAAGATAGAAGAGCAAAAATTGGATGCTAAGAAATCTAAGAAAGAAGAAAGGGATATTTCCAAAAAAGCAGCAAAGGGTGAAGTATCCGAAGTGGTGGCTGAAAAGGTTGTTGAAGAAACTGTTGATGAAAGCAAAAAACCGGATACAGCCTATTCTGCTGCTGAAGCCCAAAAGGCTGCCATCGCTGAGAAACAGAAGATAGAAGAGCAGAAATTGGATGCTAAGAAATCTAAGAAAGAAGAAAAGGATATTTCCAAAAAAGCGGCAAAGGGTGAAGTATCCGAAGTGGTGGCTGAAAAGGTTGTTGAGGAAACTGTTGATGAAAGCAAAAAACCGGATAGAATCGATTCTGCGGCTGAAGCCGAAAAGGCTGCTATCGCTGAGAAACAGAAGATAGAAGAGCAGAAGATAGATGCTAAAAAATCTAAGAAGGAAGAAAAGGATATTTCCAAAAAAGCGGCAAAGGGTAAAGTATCCGAAGTGGTGGCTGAAAAGGTTGTTGAGGAAACTGTTGATGAAAGCAAAAAACCGGATACAACTGATTCTGCGGCTGAAGCTCAAAAGGCTGCTGTCGCGGAGAAACAAAAGATAGAGGATCAGAACCTGGATGCCAAGAAATCCAAGAAGGCTGAAAAGGATTCATCCAAAAAGGCTGTAAAAGGTGAAGTATCCGAGGTCGTACCAGAAAAGGTTGTTGAGGAATCTGTTGATGCAAGCAAAAAATCTGATAAAAGCGATGTTAAGAAATCTAAGAAAGAAGACATGGAAGAGTTTGTCGAGAAAACTGTAGAAAAGGCCGTTGAGAAGAAAAAAATTGAAGACCTGAAACTTGATGCATTTGAGAAATCCGACATATCCTTGGATGCTGAGTACAGAAGTCAAAAGGATTCCCGCAGTGCTAAGCGCAAGCCTACTGTTGATGTGATGCTGACAAACCGAAACTCGGCAACTGGCAGTGACCTAAAACTACTATGTCATCTGTCTGGGCAAGATTTATCCGTGCAGTGGTTTAAACAAGATATGCCCATTGAAAATAATGCAAAGTACAAGACAACACTAAACGAAGGACTAGCCAATCTTGAAATTAAATCGGCTGAGCTCAAGGACTCCGGCATATATCGTTGCATTGCATCAAATCGAAATGGAGAAGTTGAAACTAGCTGCCTCGTGACGGTCTACGAAGCACCTTCAAGTAAATTTGGCACTCCGCCCATATTTACACGCAACATTCGAGGTGAGTGTTTCATGTGCATTTACTACCTAGTGATCAGATGCCAAAAATACGGGGAATTGACTGATTAACCCTTTTATTTAATTTTGCGTGATTTTAGTTCGTAAGTTTTATTTTTCACATAGAAACTATTAAAAATAACTTAAGAGCAAGGTTATATAATACTAGGTCTAGTTCGCTTTATTTAAATTTTATAAGTTTAGCTGTTTTAAGAAAGATCTCATTATTTACCATATATTTTATATTAATTAATTGAATTGCAAAGATTATGTTCAATTAACCTATTCGGAATGCAAATATGGCATGCGTTGAATGATGTAGATTAATTGTTTTAATCATTGCATTTAAATATACTCTGCTAAAAATAAATAATTGAATGCGAATGGCAGCTACGAGGCCATTTTATATAATTGCATTTACTGCCTGTTGAATTAAAAAAAATTGGGCATTTAAAAAAGAAATGTTTTTTGGCAACCTGTGTGTAGAAATACTTAGCATTAAGGAGCAAAACAGAACGAGTTAAACGTTTTTTAGCGCATCTATTGATTGCCAATGATTGATTTGTGTTGGGAATGTATTTTCGAAATTTCACCACATTGATTTAGTCGTGAATTTTCTTTTGCGTCGAACGGACGTCTAACGTCCAAAATAAGTTTTCGATCGAACCGTTGCGGGCTATATACCAACTTATATACGATTATATATATACGACTCGAACGGATACTTTATTTTATCGGTTTTTTTTAAACGAATTTCATTCCTACGTTATCCTTTAAAAAGTAAAACGCAATACGATGGGCGAGACGGATGGTGATGTCGAGCCGCGAGCTTCGGAAGAGCCTGAGGCGGCGCCAGCTCAGGAAACTTTATTAGTGCCAACTCAGAAAAAACGAAAATTGAAATCGCCAACTCCGGGAAGTTTGCGTGGACGTAGCATGACGCCCATACACGGTCGGAGTCAGACGCCCTTTACGTTGTATATGACGCGTCGTAGTGCTACGCCCTCAACATGGCGCAGCATAACACCTTTTTTGAAACGCGAGGAAAAAGAAAAAACTCCATTTGAACTGGGCAGGGATATAAAAATGCAGACAACCTGTAACATTGCTGTTTTTGATCGTGCTCTTGTTATGGATATCTCTGAACCGATGGAAATTCAAAAACCTGTGCGTTACATAACATCTGACTTGTCGGTAATCGATCGCGCTGCCGTAATGGATGTTTCGAATGTTGAGGTTATATATGTGGTTGAAGAGTACGAAGAGGTGGAAGAGGAGGAAATTATCGAGGATGTTAAGCCAAAGAAGAAGGAAAAAAAGCCGCGACAGAAACGTACCCCAAGAAAATCTATAGATAGAGATGAGATAAGTATGTCGGGCCTCTCCGAACTAGATGATATTGGCGATCTTGGCGATGACAGAGAAGATAGTGTTGACTTGGATGATGAGCCTGCCAAGAAGGGCAAAAAGAAGCCACCACCGAAAAAGAAAGAAAAAAAGGAAAAATCCCCAAGCCCAAAATTGACCTTGAAATTGGAAATGGGTGGCGGACCAAAGGGTAGTAAAAAAATGTTTGATCAGCAACCAGCTGGACCGAAGCCACCGCCGAAAAAGAGCAAGATGGTATTGCAAATGGAAGAGCAGGCCAAGGCCGCTGCAAAAGCTGCCGAAGAAGCTGCAAATAGAGCTAAGCCAAAAGGCGAAACTTTTGAGGAGCGTCAAAAGCGTTTGCAGGCTGAAAAAGAAGAACAAGAACGACTTGAGGCAGAACAGCGCGCTATTGAGGAGGCTGAAGCTGCTGAAGCAGCGGAAGAGGAAGAGGAGGAGCCGTATGGTGGCGAAGAAGGCGATGATGCTTATGGCGAGGGCGGAGACGGCGGTGAAGGCGACGAGTACAATGAAGATGATGCGGGCGAAGGTGATGGAGGCGATGATGGAGAAGGCGAAGAAGACGATGAAGTTGCAGATCTGAAACCTGAAAAACGTCGTGGCAGTGACTCATCTGATGACTTTGTGCGTCCTGATCCTCACGAGGAAGAACGCTGGCAGCGCATTGCTGCTATAGAAGGCGAGGAATTTATGTTGCAAATGCGTAAATACAGTGTTGCAAAGCGACGCAGTGAAAAGGAGCGTGACGACGAGTGGCAACGTCGTCGTGAGCAAGCACGTTTGCCGCACTTTATAAACTTTTTATCCGATCGTACAGTAGAGGCCGGTCAAAGTGTGCGCTTGGCCTGTGCTGTCGATGGTCCTGAAATTTCAGCGAAATGGTTTAAGGATCGCAAGCAGCTTGAACGTGACGCTACTCATCGCATCTTGAATAACAATAATATTTTGGTCTTGGAAGTGCTCAATACCAATATTTTGGATTCCGGCGAGTATTCATGTGTGATTGCGAACAGTAACGATGAAGTAACATCGTCGTGTATAGTAACAATCTATGAAGTGTTTAAAGATGAGCCTAAGCCACCATCTATTCAGTATATTAAAGGTACACGTGCTTTATTTAGTAACTTCTATGAGCTTATTTCAATGTTTGTATTTCAAAATTTCTAGAGTACTATCATTTGCGCGACGATGAGCTTACTATCGAATCCCGTGTACAAGGTGTACCGCGTCCTGTGATTACTTGGTGGCGCGGTGCCTTCCAAGTGAAGCCCAGCTACAAGTTTACTATTATAGAAGAGGCGCACGGTGTTTGCAAGTTATTGATCTACAAACCCGCCAACAAGGACAGCGGCATTTACACGCTTAAGGCTTTTAACTCAAGTGGAGAAGCTCAAATAAATCACACAATTGAGGTGGCCAAAAATTTGCACTATCATGTGCCTGGAATTTTCCATGCACGCGATAAAATACAGCTAGACACCTTAAAACAAGCCAAAAAAGCTACGGATGCAGCACTCAAGTCCAAGGCTGAGTCTGATCAAAAGCGTGCCGAGATTGAAGCGGAGCAGGCGCGTGTGCGTACTGAGCGTGCCTCACCTGTACCGCTGGTACCAGCCAAACAGAAGCTGCAATTCGCTACGCAATTGCGCGATAGAATGTCTCTAGAGGGCACCACTGTTAAATTTGTGGCTACTGTTATTGGACCCTCTCCCAATACGCGTTGGCAAAAAGATGATAAATGGGTTGTGATGAGTGGCAACATTAAAAATCTATCAGAGGAAGGCAAAGCTATTATAGAGATCAGCAATGTCACCTCCGCCGACTCTGGTGTCTATAAATGTGTAGCCACAAACGATCATAGCGAAATCGAAACGTCTTGCTACTTCAAGGTGTATGCTGCACAAGCCGATGGGGACGACCAAGAGCCCATATTCTCCCTGCCTTTGCGAGGTATTTTTTATCTGTGTATCTGTTTTGTAAAATGTTTTTGTTACAAAGCCAACTACTACAACTACCCACTACACCCAATAAGTCACAAGTGAAAAATTGCAACAATGCAATCAAACACAATGTATGGTCTATTGTCCGTCGATAGTGATTGAGGTCAACAGTGTCCAAAAATAGATAAAAGCACTTGCCTTACATATATCAGCTAATTAATTGATTGTTGAAATGGTTTTTTCTTAGATGTATATCACTCTTCCCAAAACGATTTGATTCTTGATACGAAGGTACGCGGTAATCCGCGCCCCGTTATAACGTGGACGAAAGACCAAATACCAGTGGTTCTAGATGATCGCATCGTACAAATAGAACATTTAGATGGTGTGTGTGAATTGATCATTAACAAGCCAACTGTGAACGACAACGGTGTTTACGTTTGTGTGGCTCAAAACAAATTGGGTAGCCAGTCGACCACTCACACGGTGGTTGTGGACACTGCTACACTACAATCGTCCCGCCGTTCGAGTGTTCTCTCATCGGCTATGCAAGAAGCAGGTGAACCTACTGAGGCTGGCGGCGGCAAGGCCAAGGTCAGCAGGCCTCCCAAAACAAAGAAGGAGGAAGAGGAGGGTGGTGGTGAGGGTGGCTATGAGCGCCGCAGTCGTTTGCCAGACCCTTCGCCCAAGCAAATGCTTTATTTCACGGTCAATTTGTCAAATCGTTATGTGGCCGAAGGTTCAAAGGTCAAGCTGCAAGCTGTCATTGGCGGTCCCGAACCCACCATTAAATGGCAAAAAGATGATCAAAATGTTCAATATGGACCACGCATACGCAATATGAACAGAGACAGCTTGGCTGTGCTGGAATTCATTAATGCATCACCTGAAGACTCTGGCACCTATTCCATTATTGCGCAGAATGAGTTCTGTAAGATAACAACATCAGCTCTACTGCACGTCTATCAACCTAAAGTCAATACGGATGTGCAACCTGTCTTCATTCGATCTCTTAAAGGTAATCCGACCTATATGTTCTATGTCGTATTGTACACATATACTAAGAACTGCCACATAGCTAATGGCTACTGGCCAGTTCATAGCGCCCCTATAAATAGCTCCCATAGATTGTGCAATTAAATCGGTTAAATGTGATTATGCAATGACTTCGCCCTTGAATTTGTTGCGTCTTTTATTTTTTTTTTAACACATTTTTACTTTTACCCTGTTAGAAACATATCATTTGAACACGAACGAGCTTATATTGGAGACTGGTGTGCGCGGTCAGCCAACTCCGGCGGTTCAATGGTTCAAAGATAGCATTGAAATTCAAAACGGTGAACGTTATCAGATTTTAGAGCATCAAGATGGCACTTGCGAGCTGATTATTGACAAGCCTGATAGCAAGGACTCTGGCAAATATGTTGTCAAGGCGGAAAGTCGTGCTGGTAAAATGGAGATTTCGCACTATGTGCTGTTTGAAGGCAAAGCTCACCATATTACCGAAAATATTCATGGCGTGTTCCACGCTGACAAGAGTCTACTACGCCCCAAGGAGGCAGAGAAGCCCGCAGCAAAACCAGCTGCTCCAGCTGCTGCTGGTGCTGAGCCTGGTGCTGAAGAAGCCAAGCCCAAGGGTCGTGGCCGTAAGAAGGATGATGAAGAAGAGGGTGCATCTTCTGCCACAGACTATGCTTCTGATACAGCTAGTTTGTCTAGCAAGCGCCGTGAAAAGAATATTGGTATACACTTTAGCACTTCCGTGAGAGATCGCGTCGTTGCCGAGGGATCTAAAGTGAAAATTTCATGCTTCTTGGAAGCAAAAGAACCACAGGTGAAGTGGTTCAAAGATGGCGAGGCTATACAAAACAGTCCCAAGATACGAGGACGTTATAGCGAAGGTCTGTGCCTGTTGGAAATTGCTAGCGCAACAGTGGAGGATAATGGCGAGTACAAATGCTGGGGTCGTGATGAAACAGGCGAAGTCTCCACTTCGTGTAAGCTTGAAGTTTATGAAGATCCTGGCACTGGAGATGTACCACCCACATTCACACGTAACATAAAAGATACACTACATGGCAAAATAAACGAACTACAACTAGATGTACATGTGCGCGGTCTGCCAACGCCCACGGTTGTATGGGTAAAGGATGGCGTAAAAGTGGAGAATAGTGATAAATACCAGCAGGTGGATCACGACGATGGCACTTGTGAGCTGTTTATAAGTAGTCCAAAGCCGTCAGATAGTGGCAAATATGTTTGCCAGGCTGAAAATCGCGAAGGTAAAACAGAAATTGTGCATATGGTGACTGTAGAACCACGCGTACGGGTGCGTCCTACTTCACCACCAAGGGAAGCTAGACCACCAAAACCACCAGGCGCCGAGGGAGAAGGAGAAGCTGGCGCAGAAGGTGAAGCTGAAGGCGGCGAAAAAAAACGCAAGAAGCCCAAGGACGATGAAGAGCAAGCCAGCTCCAGGCGAGAGGTGCCACCACCGCCTGATCTAAGGAAACGTCTTTACTTCAGAAACTTCTTATCCAATCGTACGGTCAAAACTGGCAGCAACGTCAAGTGGATGGTTAATATTGATGGACCAGAGCCAACTGCTAAGTGGTATCATGGTGAAGATCCAATTGCTTTCGGACCAAAGAGTAAAATGTCCATGCAGGATGGTATTGCTTGGCTTAACTTGGTAGGCGTTACAGAGGAGGATGCCGGCCAATATACTTTAAAAGTAAGGGGTTCCGATAATGAGATTGTAAGCACTTGCAATCTATTTGTTTACGGTCCGAGCAAAGTTGAGATAATCCCGCCTACCTTTGTAGTGGGCATCAAAGGTATGAAGTCTCAATATGCTTTTGTATTTGTGCTTGGAATTGTGCGTGCCTGTTTAAGTCTGCTGTATATCGTTTAGTAAGGGCTAGTATATATTTACTTAAAACTAACTTGCATAAACTAGATTCAAATCGAATGCGACTCTCTTGTTTAATGTCCTGTTTGTGCCTTGTCTCTTTTTGTCCCATACTGCAGATTCATATCATTCACATGACAATCAGCTCGTATTAGAGTGCAAGGTTTCGGGCAATCCGAAGCCACACATCTACTGGCAGAGGGATAACACGCTGTTGCCACTTGAGGGTTCCAAATATCAATACGCAGAGTTGAGTGATGGCGTAAAACAGCTGACAATCAAGAATTTGAGGAACGACGACTCCGGACTATACACCTGCTATGCTGAGAGTGAAAACGGTCAAATGAAGATAAGCAAATTTGTGCAAGTCTCTGATTATATTAGAGAAAGCATTGCAGAAAAGAAGCCTGTGACCCAGATGACGGATATTCAATCGAATGAGTCTGTTTCGAGTAAAATAATCGATAACGCCGCAACTAAAGCCAAGGCGCGTGAGGAAAAACTAAGACTTAACTTGGAAACTAGTTTAAAGACCATGACAATTGGAAGCGGAAATAAGGCGCAGCTTATATGTTATGTGTCGGGCTTTATAGAGGAAGTATACTGGCTAAAAGATGACGAGCGTGTAACCAAGGATGCCAGACACAAGATCTATAACATAAACGGCGCCATAAGCTTGGAAATATATGATGCGCGACCTGATGACAGCGGAAACTATAAATGTGTGATTAAAAACAGCAAGCAGAGCGTGGACTGTGGGGCTCAGTTAACTGTCTTGGACAAAACCAGCGGTCAACTACCTGATAGCTTCCTGAGCAGTATCAATGGTAAACATGCAGCTTAGCATAAAACAGTTTTGGTTCTGACTAAAAGTTTCTTTATTCCAGAATTCTATGATGCTCAACGCAATGAAATCGTGCTCAGCTGTGAGGTACACGGTCGTCCCAACGTAAGCTGGATGCGTGATGATCACACAATATTCAATAATCGTTATAAACCTGTAGAGGAGCCAGGCGGCGTGCGTAAACTCATTATACGTAATCCCATATCATCAGATTGTGGCACCTTTTCTTGCTATGCTGAGCACGAAGACCGCATACATTCGATAAGCACGTCAATAAGGACAGTTGACTTAAAACGTCTCATAGCTCAAGATGCTACATCAACGGAGAGTCTGAGAGAAGTGACCAGAGAGTCCAGTCGCAGCGACTATGAAACGGGCAAATACGTTAATGGTGACTTACATCATGCCGGAAACAGATTCCTACGTTCGGTTAGTCAGTCTAAACCGCTCTTCAATACATTGCTCCATGATCGTACAGTGTCTGAGGGCGCTAATGTGCGTTTAGTCTGCACAGTTTCTGGACCCGAAAACACGCATATAGAATGGCTTAAAAACCACAGGCCTTTACCAACAGACAGTCGCTATCAGACGGTTTATCAGAACGGAGAAGCTTCATTGGATATTTTTGCAGCTGTGGCGGATGATAGTGGCAATTACACATGCTGTGCCTCTAATGACTTTGGCGAGACCTTAACCCAAGCGCAGCTCAGGGTGTACCAACACTTTAAGGATGTGCCAATGCCTAGTACCTTTACGCAACCGATTCGAGGTATTTTAAAACCGACTAACCGACTGACTTATGGACGGAAGGCAAACTTAAACATCAGCTTACATAATTGTTCTATATATTTATTTGTTGGCTGTACTAATTTAACTGGCTTGTGTTTTCATTCTTTAAAAGTTGTGCACTCGTTTCTTAATACTCCATTTGCCTATTCCCTATAGACACCTATTCTCTCAACGAGAATGAGTTGGTTCTGGATTGCCGCGTACGTGGCCAGCCACGCCCCGAGATACAATGGTGCAAAGGCAATGAAATGATTAGTAATGATGAGAAATTTTTGCAAATTGATCAACCCGATGGCTACTCCAAACTTGTTATCAGGAATCCCACTGAAAAAGACTCTGGCATATACTCCTGCATTGCACGTAATGAAGGAGCCGAAAATAAGATGACCCATGGCGTCGACTTTGTGGGCCGTGAACGCTTCACACTAGAGAAGGCGCACGGTTTCTTCCATCGTGATCCTAACAAGCCACACTTTGTTGTGCCTCTAGGCAATCAGACAGTCTGCAATGGTGGTACCATTGCCATTTCGGCCGAGTTCATGCAAACTAATACACCAATTGAAGTCAAATGGCTTCGTAATCATCGTACAGTTGAAGGACCTAATGTAAAAGCCATTACGGATCGTGGCTGCTATACGTTGACTATAATGAATGCCACTGCTGACGTTGAGGGCACATACACTTGTCGTGCCTCAAACGCGTTTGGACGCATAGAGTCTCATGCTAATGTTGATGTTGCTGTCGGTGCTGAAAAAGAAGTACGACCACCTCTATTCCTATCCAGGCCCGATACCGAAATGAAAATTGCTGTGGGAGATCCCTTCTCACTATCTTTCCGCATTGCGGGTGATCCAAAACCAAAACGTAAGTACAAATTGTTATTGAGTATAAAAGTAAAAACGTAATCAATTATTTTGTTTACAATTTTAGTGACCTTTATGAAGGGTACCAAGGATATCACTCAGTCTGATAGAGTCAGCAAAGAGGTATCCGATGACTATACTCGTTTCTCCGTACAAAAGTCCCAGATATCAGACTCTGGCACATACTTTGTTGTTGCGCGTAACAACTTTGGTACAGATAGAATATTTGTAACTGTTACGGTAGGTTTTACTTAAAGATAATAAGCTTCGAAAATGTTTGTGGTATTGTCCCTGAATGGCGTTTGAAATTGCACTGCTCTAACTAACTATTGCTTTTCTCTCTTTTCTGCGCTTCTTCTAGATTAAAACTCCTAAAAAGAAAGAATAATGATTTATAGATTTTTGCGAATTTCAATGCCTCTTAAAAGTAACAATTAATTTTCCTCACTGCTTCCTGACTCTTATGTGTTCATACAACAAATAATATCGTTTTGACTACAAAACTTATAGGTTATGCCACGTGCTCGGTCCGAAACCCCAACACAACCACGCTGGGGTCTACCCCTTGAAAGTTATAGCGACACTTCATACTTCAGAGGTAAGTTTAGTTAGTTATGTTAAGATTATGTTGGTTTTCTGTTATCCTGAATTTTCCTACTGTTATATACCACACCACTAGTGTCAGTGTTGCCTATTGTCGTTTGGTCTGCCAGTGTTGACTTTTTTTCAACTCTTAAACTAGTTTCTTACAAAATGCAGTTGCATATTTTACAGATTGGTCCTCTTATTGGCTTATGTGCTGTTAACGAAAGAAACTTTCCCAACACTTACAACGCACGGCATAAATGGCTACAATAATAAAAACATAATTCTCTAAAGCAATTTCCTGTGAGATTTATAAAAATCCCCACACATTTTTTTCGTGTATTTATCTTTTGTTAGTATATTTGAACAATTGACTTATTTACTTTTATTATGATATATAAATAATGTATTATATAAAGCTCAGCAATCCAGCTTATACATTTACGTAGATGAAACAAAATAAAAAAATATTTCTCCGGGGCGTAGTGTGTTTAATTAAATGGTTTAGAATGCTCGCAACAAAAAACCCACATAACCTTAAAAAATATTTTTTATAAGCTTAAGGCAAAACATCATCATGCATATACTTAATATGATTCGTTACAACTCCAAACTACAGATCCGCCAGGTCCTATATCTACGGAGCCGCTGGTAGTTGACTCAGGTCCTACGCACATATCATTGTCATGGGGCAAACCTGTTACCAAAAATTCTGCGCCTGTTATAGCCTACAAAGTGGAAGCTTGGATTATGGGCCACGACGGTGGTGCATATTGGCGTGAATTGGGTCTCAGTCCCATAAATTCATTTGATGCCTTTAATCTGAAGTCCAACGTGGAGTACCACTTCCGCGTTACGCCAAAGAATCGCTATGGCTGGGGACCTGCTGTTCAAACAAGTAGCACCATGCAGGTTGGTGGCGTCGAGTGCCTTCCAGAGTTTGTAAAAATTCTGCCTGGCCAAGTAAAGGCGCTGCTGGACTCTTCATTTACACTACAATGCAATATGCGCGGGGCACCACGA
Source organism: Chymomyza amoena (assembly GCA_037043745.1). Lineage (NCBI taxonomy): Eukaryota > Metazoa > Arthropoda > Insecta > Diptera > Drosophilidae > Chymomyza > Chymomyza amoena. The sequence continues at coordinate 49,655 of JBAMAX010001825.1, forward strand.
CCTCAAATAACTTGGTACAAGGACGGCATACAGCTAAGTGCCATGTCTGATCGTCTTAAAATACGCCAGATTGGTTCCACCTGCGCCTTGACTATTGCGTCTGTGACAGAACTTGATTCGGGTCGCTACACTTGTGAAGCAAACAATTCCAAGGGTCGCGTTTCTACATTTGCACGTCTTCAGGTGGTTTCCGATCCCAGAGTCTTCGAGGCAGACTCCAGACTTAAAGAAATTGCACACGGTCGTAACTTGTCCGATATTAGCGAAAGTCTACCCATCTTTACCATGCGCTTGCGCGACCGGCGCGTGCAAGTCACTTATCCAGTACGTTTGACTTGTCAAATTGTGGGCTATCCTGCTCCAGAAATTCTTTGGTACAAGGATGACCAGCTCATCACTTCCGATAGGCGTCACCTTGTCTCCGTTGATGGACAATTCAATACGCTTGAAATAGCAGCCACAAATCTTGACGACAGTGGCAACTACACCTGTACGGCCAAAAACGAACTGGGCTCTGTATCTTGTCATTGCACACTGGTCGTCGACAAAGGCATACGTGCTTATATATCTCCAGAGTTTTATGTACCATTGGATCCGTTTTATGTCTTTCATGAGGGCAGCGATATACGTTTGTCAACCAAAGTGGAAGCCTATCCTGCAGTGGGCGTCACTTGGCACCGTAACGGCATGCGTCTGCGTCCAAGCCGTCGAATTTCTGCCACTCTAGATTCCAGTGGTTTTGTTGAGCTAGTTATTGCACAAGCCACGTTCCGAGATGCTGGCATTTACGTATGCGTTGCTTCCAACGTTGTTGGCAAGGTCGAGACTATTTGCCGAGTTGCCATCGAGGAGAGCGTCAGGGAGGAGAGATCTTCATCAGCACGTTCACTAGATATACCCAGCATTAAAACAAGCGATATGCCGTAAGTATGAGCTTAAACTTTGGTTTACATGGTTTTAATTTTACGTTTATATTTTCAGTTATTCTAAGGAACCACTATTTGTGGTTAAGCCGCGATCCAGTGAAGCTTACGAAGGAGATAATGTCATTATTTTCTGCGAAGTAGTTGGCGATCCAAAGCCTGAAGTTGTTTGGCTGCGAGACTTTTTGAACGTAAGTAATGAGTTGAAGTTTAGATGTTAACGTAGAGCAGAGTTTAACAAAAAGTTCGGCAAGCGTAGGTCGGTTTTCTTTGGACATCCGGAGTTACTGATTACAAGTTAATAAAAGTCAAAGCCTAAATTTGGGTGTTGATAAGGCGTTCTCTTCATAGAAGAAGCATTCTGTTTAAGAAAAAATAACAATAGCAACTTCCACACAAATATGCTAGATAGTATTTTTTTCTATTATATTCCACATATGTGACGTCAGTAGCTAAAGCTACGCCAGAAGCAGCGCATGTGCAACATACTAAGTCAGTTGAATTTACGACGTCAGTAAATGTGGGTCGTTCAGTTGCTACCTAATAGAAACTCAACTGCAAGTGCATTACGATAGTGAGCATCGCCAACACAGCTGCTGAATTTTTATCATATGGAACCTTTGTAGGCTGAACTATAGGAAACGTTACTAATAGTAATTTTAAATATTTATTTCCGCACATATTTCTTATAAAAGGTGGTACGCTACGGTTTTAATAATTAATTGCGTAAATAGTGCGTGCGTGAATTTCAAATCGCAACAGTTGCTCGTGCGGATAAAATTTAATTGTAATATCAAAACAATTCTATTGATCTTAAAACGCGAACAAAGTGTACGAATTTGATTTGAACATTAAAGCTTTAAAAAAGTAAAAAAAGGTAAAATATTTTACTATAAAAATTGTGCGCAAAAAAAGCAAACGCTGCTCAGAACCATGAAATTAAGACAACGCAAGGCTTCATACTCGGATTACACTCGCATGCGTCACAAAGTGCAATTTGCTTATGCAATGCCTTAACTACAAAAATATATATAAAAAATGTATCTTGGTTATAGACAATGAGGTCTTATTAAAGCCACGAAGTCGACCTGGCCAAGCTGATCTGCTGTCAAACGTTTATTCAAGTTCAACTTTGGCGCGCCGCATATCAAATAACAGGCTTGTTAAGAAAATGATACGAACAATTAGATGTCGTTAAAATCCAAAAAAGCCAGCTTGCAAAAAATAATTTAATAGCTTAAAAACGTGAACACAGAAATTATTATCCAACATAGTCGTACCAAGGAAGCAGGAGGTCAGCGCGGGCAACGACGTATACCAGTTTGCCCCATTGCAAGTTTTTCAATTAAGTTTTGTGCTTATATGGTATTTATTCTAGACAACAACAATCGCATTAAAACATATAGTGCATATATGTACGTACATTGGCGACAGTCATGAATCATTGTCTGTGGCCATCGCACATAATCCTTTTAGCATGCAAGCTTTTGGACTCGAATTTTATTTTTTCAAGTGACCTTGAGTGATAACTTCCTTTGTTACTGCTTATTTTGCAGCCGGAATACTACAAAGACGCGCCACATTTCAGACGCATTGGAGACGGCCCAGAGTATCGCTTGGAGATACCAAGTGCCAAATTGGATTTTACCGGTACATATTCAGTGATTGCCAGTAATTGCCATGGCGAAACCAAGGCTGTAATATCGCTTCAAATTTTTGCTAAAGGTATGTTTAATTTTTATGTATAAATATTTTTTTATTATTATATTTGTAATGTCATATCCCAAACGGGTATATATTTGCCAGACGCGGAAAAACAATGTCCCTATAAAAATCTTCAGCCATTGTTAGCAAACTTGATACGAATTCTGGATCTGCTTGTACCCAAACATAATGCAAAGCTCCGTTTGTGTCAAATGTCGGACTCAGCACACAATAAAGCGCTTTTTTTACATTAGCCAAAAACATTTGAATTTGTATCTGTGCCATGTATTTAGGTGCAATAGATTCACGCGCCTCTAAATACTTTTCGAAATCTTCGTCTGTTTTGGGCGCTTTGATTTCCACAATATGGTCATCGGTTATGCCATCTGGTGTAGCACATAGAAACGGGTAGCTTTCGTGTAATATTAGGCCGCACTCCACGTATTCTTTATTTTCTAATTTTTCAGTCTGTTTTAATATAAAACGTTTATGCTGCTTTTGTTGCGCTTTATCTCTGAGATCCTTATCGCGATCCTTACAAAACAACATATTAAATATACGCTCATCATCGTCAGCTGATTTGCGTGTAACAATCATGTGCATGAGCGAACAGCGTATGCGCATATATTGGATTTCTATCCATAATGGTGACTTGTAGAGATTCTTTGACACTTCATTTAAGCTTTCAAAAAGACCATTATGAGCTTGCTGCTCCATATAATGCACAAAAGTGTTCATATCAACAATATTATAATCGCTGGCGCATAGTAAAACGTGGTGTATATAAATGGGCTCAAACTCATCACTAACTTCGACGCTTTGTCGGTAGAGAGCAGAGTCACGCGCCCCTATTGCATCCAAATCTTCCAATATAGCGTTCAAAAATGTTTGTCCATCGGTATCGCTGACTTCCGGCACATCCATATCGGTTTTGTTGCGTGCTTCATCAGGAGGTATCATTTCTCGTATTGTAAATGCTTTTGGTTGTTGAGCTTGCACCAGCATTTCCAGTTCGTTGCCCCAAAATTCAATAAAAACTGTTGGTTGAGGGTTGTTACTCTTGTTGTGTAACCAAAATATAAAGGCAACAATGTGTTGGCAGGCATCTGTAAAACATTTTTTAAGAAACTGTCTTCTACTCTTGAACAAAACGTGATCATACCATCATGGATACATTGTGTGCACTGGCAGTCTCTTATTTCTTGTAAATGTTGCAAAACTTTAATGCTTATGTTGGCGTGGGTCTCCGTGTTGGCAAAGTTTGATGCGGAAAAAACAAGAGCAGTTAGTTCGCTGACACCGTTTTGCTTACGTATTTGTACATAATCCACTACAAGATCATTTTGAGCCGAGTGCCTACAAAAATTCAATTATATTAAGACGCTATAGAAAGAAAACTATTCAATGTTTATTTATATTTACGTTTTGATGCCCGCACTTTCTGCTGCAAAGTTAAAAACCATCGTGTTGGTTACGGTGGGTATGTTATGAATATCCGCTTTTCGGAATCCCGGCTCCAAGTCAATGGGAACAATAATCATTGTTGAATTTGATGTATTTAAATATATAAAACCACGAATTTATATAATTTTATGCCGAAATTGTTTATTAAATGGTTAAGTGTTGCCACAAACTATTATTTACGCGGACTGGCAGCACTAAGCAGCAGCTATAAATAGCCGCAGCACACTAGCGCCATGATGCGTTCGAGGTGACCCAACTGTTGAGCGTCGTCAAGCAGTGCGCTGTTGCCGGTCTGTTAAAAAATAGAAATGTTAAATTTTAATTTTAACTGCTGTCTGTTAAGTTTTTTATTCTAAGAAGAGTTTTTAAATATTTTTCAGATATTTTAAAAGAAAAGCATATGGACAAGGGCCAAACGCGTCACGGGTAAGTACAAAATGTACTATATAAAATTGAAGCCAAACTTAATTTGAAATTATGTTACAGTAATATCGAAACTCTACCGCGATTTATACGAAACCTGCGAAATTTGCGCTGCTGCGATGGAGATGCTATATCGTTAGAATGTCACGTCGAGGCCATGCCAGATCCCTTCATTATATGGGAAAAAGATGGCCGTGTTATACCTAGTGATAAGGATGTTATTATGTCATATGATGGCATGAAAGCTATACTAAAGATTGACAAAGTATATCCGGAGGATGAAGGCGAATATACTTGTGTAGCAAAGAACTCTGTGGGTCGCACACTTTCATCGGCTTGTATAATTGTGGATGTTCCGGAAGAAAAAGAGAATATGCTTAGTCGTCAATTGACGCGTCCAACTGGCTTGCTTTCAGCACACTCGACGCCACGCTCAACTCCACGTTCGACACCAAACCGCAGCTTTTCACCCATGAGACGACTGTCTTACAGAAGCAGCATCATTGACTTGTCCGCTGTTGAAAGACGACGCAGCGATACGCGTAATGCCATATCGGCGCCCAAGTTCCTTGCCATTCCCTATAACCGCGTCGTCGAGGAAGGCGATAGCGTGCGTTTCCAATGCGCCATTGCTGGACATCCTACGCCCTGGGCAACCTGGGATAAGGATGGCATGATTGTCATACCAACGTCGCGTATTGCAGTTAAAGAAACAGACGATTTGCGCTTTATTGAAATAGATGAGGTGGGCTTTGATGATGCCGGTCTTTATCGTATAACCATTGAGAATGATTTTGGTCGCATAGAGGCCACAGCACGTTTAGATGTTATAAGCAGTTCCCGCTACTCCAAATCTCCATCGTCGCGCAGTGTGCGCGCCTCTTCGTCCCGTCGTAATGCTTATCTACATAGACGCATAATGGGTCCATCAACAGGTATGTTAATTGCTATAGGTTCTTCTAACGTCCGAACTTTATATATGCTTGTTTCAGCCATTGGTGGACGCATGGCTCTGGCTAGCAGTTTTCGTGGCTCCTCCGTACCTTCGGCTAGATTTTATCACAACAACATTGAGCTGGAGCCTTCAGAGCGCATACATATTCTCGTGCAAGAGAATGAGGCTATGTTAGTCATAGATAATGTGTCAGCCGCTGATGAGGGTGTTTACACATGCATTATAAGCGGTGACCACGATCCCTTGATAAGCTCTACCGATGTTAAATTTTATGATGCATATCATGAAATGCTGCAATGTCCCAAAAGTGCTACTATAGCAGAACCGCTGCCAGAGCTCACGCAGGCTCTTGAAGGTGAAGTTATCGATCTCTGTTGTGCCATAGACTCAAGCGAACCGTATAGCTATGTTTGGTTGCGAAACGGTGAAGTTCTGCCCGAAAGCGAAGAATTCAAGTGAGTACCTACAGAATATTTTTTGTTAAATACTTTTTAATCTTTTACGCACACTATAGCTATATCGATTATGGAAATGGATTGCTTTGCTTGCGCATAACCGATGCCTTTGATATCGACTCAGGCATTTACAGCTGTCAGGTATACACTAACGGCAATGATTACGACTGCAGCAGCACTGGAGAGTTGTGTGTGATGGAGCGTGATCTGTCTCAAATCGATGAAAGTATTCAGCTAATGAAAACACCACTGCCCGTTGTATGTGCTGCCGGTTCGGAGGCTTTATTCTATGCGCGTGTTTTCCCATGCGAAGCGGACGCACAGTGGTATCTTAATGGAAAACTTGTTGAAGATGACTCACTTAACTTGACGGTGAGTGTATTGAGTAAGGCAATTGTGAGACAAAATGCGCTATAGTTAGGTTGAGGCTACCTGAAATGCGTACGTACGCTTTGGATGACTCAAACCTGCGTTTTGGAGGTATTTGTTATACAGCACAGTGGTTGAACTTGTATAAAAGATAAAAATTTAATTTTGCGGGCTCACTTTAAAGTAATGTAGACTGGGTCATTTCTCAAAACTTATTCACCTCCTAAACCGTTGCGAACTACTATTCAGTGGTAACCATGGCAGCAACATCCTGGAGTTGTGTGTAACACATATAAATCTATAAAATCGTTCCATCCCCCTCATCTGCAATTCATAGGACTTGAATATGAATGCAATCATCAAACTTGACCCAGGTAGCTACTTTTTATTTGAAAAGTTTGTATTCCGACTGATCCAATTTTTGTATCTCAATGCCTTTGTGAAATAAGTTTGTGATAACTTTACTTTCTGTCACTCTTATTTTCTGTCAACAAAGTTTATTCAGCAAATAAGTTCGGTAGTTATTGAATGAAGACCTTCTACTGTCTAAGCTCGGTTTATCCCGTTCAATGACATTACGACCCACTGTCTTTTTGTTTATGTAAGCGCAGAGCTAAGCACAAAAACAAAACAGAGCCTTCTTCACACCTTGTCAACACCAAGTGGAACAAACCAATATAATATTTACCTACATACACATAGATACATATATACATATGCATGTATATAAGCGCAATTAAAAACAGAGCCCCAAAAGAGAGAAATGCTGTGGTATGCTCGCTGCATGCAAACGATATTAGTAATATTTTTTGAATCGATGTGAACACTCGATCGGTTTCGTTCAAGCGGCAAACACACAAAAACCGAACCCACGCTTTAGTTATTAGCGTTCTGTAAACGAACGCGTTTATAATTATATTAATATCTCGGTGACAATAACTTATTTTAATAAGTAGGCAAGGCATTCCCCTCGCAACCAGAAGCAACAACCATTATGTCGAAGGTATGTTAGCAGTTAAAGGTTGCCCTTTAAGCTAGTTTAAGCTCCACTGTCTCTCAGCTTGTAGTTCGATATTGTTTACTTTGTAGATAAAATACAAACTGATAAACACAGCTGTCCGGCGGCTCGGGTATGATAAGTATTCTGTGCTCCAGTGAAAATGAGAGCGAGCGTGAAAGTGGCCGTGTCGTATATCGCGTGCTCGGCCCGCAAAAATGTGGCACTCGGTTATGTTATGGTTCTGAGTTGATCGTCATTGTTAGTTCGACAGTTAAGGCTGCAACAGCGCGTCTTAATAGTGAAAAGCTTACGAAACGAACATACAAGTGTATGTAAATAAGTGGACATGAACGAGGGCTGTCGGAAATATTTCGGATAAGAGATTGATAATTAAAACTTTTTGAAATATTTCCTACGAGGAGTAAAACACTATTTCATGCGCTAGAAATTGTTTTTTCGAAATGTGCGGGAAAAAAAATATAGTAAGCCTGCGTGGCTACCAACCCAAGAGGTTACCGCGAAGTACCCAATGATTCGAAGTGCTCCAAAAGTTTTTTGAAAGAGCCGATGCATGTGATTGTCGTAGTGAAAAGTGCTATCTTCAGCGAATTGTTTCCTTAATACATTGAAAACTTGTGACAAAAAATAATTGCATAGCAGGGACGGATTCAGATAGAAATTTTAGGGCGCAGTTATTTACATATAAAGGGTTTTTCAATAAGAGCGCTACAAAAGTTTTTTTAAATAAAACAAAAACGGTTTTGGATATCAATGAAATTCTTTATTCCTGTGAAAGAACATTCGATGCCCGAAGCAGCAACAAAGCGTAAAACGTGGCCACAGCTGAAGTATCTGGCCGCAGATCGGAAAGGATGGAGAAAGTTTGTCGCCGTCCTATGCCAAACCCGGGGTTGAAGGACTTGAAGAAGCAGAATGTATGGAACTCGATTTCTTTTGCATGGCCAGCACGGGCACGCTTGTAGAAGTCCAGACGCTGAACCCAATTTTCGACGGTTTTCAAGCATAAATCGGCAGTTACTGCTGCAATTTCACGTTCGATATTCGTACGAAGTTCATCAATCATAGCTGGCTTGTTGGCATAGACCATAGACTTGACGTAGCTCCACAGGAAATAGTCTAATGGCGTCAAATGACACGACCGAGGCGGCCAATTGACTGGGCCATTTCGTGAGATAACAAGTTCGCCAATCTTGGTTTTCAATAAATCGATTGAGACATTCGCTGTGTGGCTTGTGGCGCTGTCCTGTTGAAACCACATATTGTCCAAGTCCATATCATCCAATTCGGGCCAAAAATATTCGGTTATCATTGAGCGGTAGCGATTCCCATTGACAGTAACGTGCCGGTCTTGATCATCATGAAGTACGGCCCAATGACGCCGCCGGCCCATAAACCGCACCAAACCGTAATTTTTTCGGGATGCAATGGTGACTCATGGAGTACGTGTGGATTGCTGCTTGACCAATAACGCATATTTTGCCTATTGACCAAGCTATTCAGCCAGAAATGAGCCTGATCGCTGAAGATGATTTTGCGATGAAAATCCGGATCATTTTAAAGTTGTTGCTCAGCCCAATTCACGAACATATGACGCTTCTGGTGGTCAAGCAGTTTCAGTTCTTGGGTCAATTTGATCTTGTAAGGATGTAGGCCAAGATCTTTTCGCAAAATTCGCCACAACTACGTCACAGAGATGCCCAACGTTTGAGAACGACGTGTGAGAGACTGATTTGGGTCTTCCTCAATTGATGCGCTAGCGGCAGCAATATTCTCGACACTACGAGCACTTTTTTGTCTCCTGGCACGGGAACATTTTGTACTGTGCCTGTGGATTCAAATTTGTCCACTAGACGCTCAATTATTGATCAGGCAGGACAATTATAAATTGAACGTAGCGCTCTTAAAGTTGAGGCCACTGAATCCGAATTTCGGTAGTAAATATTAATAATTTCGACTCGTTGTTGGATCCTCTATCTTTCCATGACGAAATACCAAACCTTACTGAAGAGAATTGTCAATTGCTGTCTCTTTGTAGCGTCTCTATTGAAAAGCCCGATATTTAAACTACAGTGAAAATGTTTAAAATTTTTAAGCAACCCTAGGACCCAACTCGGGGTTCTTTCAAATGACAACAAGAATTGTGCACCAATTGCCAAACGACCGGAACTGCTCTATTTTAAAATCAAATTTAGGTTAATATTGGCAACGAAAGACTGATGATGATGGTCTTGTGCTACTAGTTTGCGCACTGTATTCCCGCAAAGCTCTTGATTATGAGATCACGGATCGCATGGAATAACATGTCTCCGAAATATTTCAGCAACCCTCGAACTTATATTAATTGCCTACCATTGACACTGGCGCGCACACAAATATTTGCTTAAAAACGCATGTACATACAGACAGTACATATACATACATATGTATATATAAATGCTCTTCGCAGCTGTTTCTTAATGCTCTTATGTACGTGTACGATTAACTTTATTGTCTTGTGTCCTCATTACAGTTGGAGTCATATCCAGAGAACGGCATACGGCTGCTGCGCGTGCATAATGTCCAGCTGACACAAAGTGGCGAGGTGACACTACAAATCAAACACGCAAATCTAGGCAAGCAACAAACACCCGCAGTACGCAGCTATACAAGTCTGCTGGTGCTACCCATTGAGCACAGTAGTACTAGCTTTCCATTGGCAACCAACAGCAGTCACATTTTGTCGCGCCCAGAGGATTGCACCGCCCTAATTGGTGGTGATGTGCAGCTAAGCGTTCGCTACGAATCATTTCCCGGCAGCAAAGTCGTCTGGTACAAAGGGGTATGTACGATAGTTATATGGATTACCTTTTTAAGTAACTAGAAGTTGGGTGGCACTTGGGTGTTAAAAGACTTATGCAAATGTTGACAGTAACTTACCACATTTGGACATAAAGCTGTGCTGCATTTGCTTGACAGCGCTTACCCAACATCACTTGACCCAAATAGGCAAGACGACTTACACATAAGGATTAGTACGCTTATGTAGTACATATATCATTGTTTTTTATCTCTAAAATCCCCACAATTGGTATCTGCTTATTTTGACCGCGCCCGTGTTAATGCTGCAACAGTGTCGTATTAAAGGTACCTGGGCTAGTTTAGGCACGTTTGCATGTAGATAGAGACTGTGTCACGATCAGTTTGCGGTATTGACGTACGGGTATGCTTGACTACGTAATTGTTGTAAACCGCAAATATGAAGCAAACGTCGCGTTTGACGTTAGACGTGTATATCTCTTAATGAAGGTTGTGCGCTTGCTCTTTTGGCTTTCACACAGTGTCGTCCCATCGTCGAGGGCGCCAATGTTACAATCAAAACAACCGCGCAACAATCTACGCTCTATATTACACACATATCGGCTGATGACAGTGGCAAATATACGGTGGAGGTGATGAATGAACTCAATACAGAGTCAGCAGCCGCTTCCGTAGCTGTGGAAGGACCACCGGAACCACCAAGCGGCAAGCCCAGCGTATCATTGGGTCCGGATCGCGTGGCTGTAGCCTGGTGTGGACCACCCTATGATGGCGGCTGCATGCTCACCGGTTTCAAGTGAGTATTAACTAATAAGACAAATGTATCACTATATCACTGACTAACTTTTATTCTAGTATCGAAATGCAAACATCTAATGACGATTGTCTAGACTGTCCAAATAGCTGGCAACAAATTGCCACCGTTGTAGACTCCTTAGCTTATACCGTAAAGAATCTAAAGCCACAGCTAAACTACAGATTTCGCGTATGCGCGGAAAATATACATGGACGCAGTGCACCTAGTCAGCCCAGCGAGTTTGTACAAGTGGGACGTCGTGCTACCTTAACGGAAGGTAAGTCAGCGCAGTACTTCTAATAAGCACCCTTTATAATTGTTAAAACTCTTTTAGCAGGTTTTGGCCAACCAGTTAGTGTACAAGCTGGCGGTGACTTTAAGTCACGTTTTGAAGTTATTGAGGAGTTGGGCAAAGGACGCTTTGGCGTAGTCTATAAAGTGCAAGAACGTGACAAACCTGAACAGCTTTTGGCAGCCAAGGTTATAAAGTGTATAAAATCCAGAGATCGCCAGAAAGTGCTTGAGGAAATCTCTATTATGCGTTCACTGCAACATCCAAAACTACTGCAATTGGCTGCTTCATTTGAGAGCGCACGTGAAATTGTCATGGTAATGGAATAGTATGTATCTTAGTCTATGCTCTTGGTGTATTATATAAACTGATAATTATGCTCAACTCTAGCATAACCGGTGGCGAGCTATTCGAGCGCGTTGTAGCTGATGACTTTACACTGACTGAACTGGACTGTATATTATTTCTGCGTCAAGTCTGCGAGGGTGTAGACTACATGCACAGCCAGAAGGTTGTGCATTTGGATCTGAAGCCGGAGAATATAATGTGCCATACACGGACAAGCCATCAAATTAAAATCATTGATTTTGGACTAGCGCAGCGTCTGGATACCAAAGCGCCAGTACGTGTGCTTTTTGGCACGCCCGAATTTATACCACCAGAAGTTATAAGCTATGAGCCCATTGGCTTCCAGTCTGATATGTGGAGTGTGGGCGTCATTTGTTATGTGCTGTAAGTATGATGCTATGCAAAATGGCAGCTATTTTACTATGTATAAATTTTGTTTTAGGCTTTCGGGTTTGTCGCCTTTTATGGGAGATTCCGATGTGGAGACGTTTTCAAATATAACGCGAGCTGATTATGACTTTGATGATGAAGCCTTTGATTGCGTGTAAGTTGTTGAAGCAAAACGAAGCTTACAAAGTTTTTATATATACCTTTATACAGTACGCAGGAGGCCAAGGACTTTATTTCTAATTTACTAGTCCATCGCAAGGAGGCACGTCTGACCGCACAGCAATGTCTCGAATCGAAATGGTTAACTCAGGGCCATGATGACAATTTAAGCAATAACAAAATATGCACCGATAAACTTAAAAAGTTTATTATACGTCGCAAATGGCAGGTGAGTCAGAAGCCGCTCCTTCTTTAGTGAATTGCCTTAAACTTATTCACGCTTATATTAATGACAATTACTTAACCAACTTATGTTACATTTGCATATGACTTGCTTCTGCCGCTTTTGCTTGCACCACCCGCCTACCCGTACATGTTAATACATATAGAAAACAGGCAATGCCATACGCGCTCTGGGTCGCATGGCCACTCTCTCTGCATCAAGGCGCAACTCCGCCATATCAACGGGTGCTTCATTACCCAACAGCCCGCGACCTTCGATCTCAGGTGTGAGCATGTTTAATACAAACATAACCAATCCACAAATGGCTTCGCTGCACGAAGAAGAAGATGATTATAGCGTAGAAATGCCTAATGTGGATCAACAGAAACGTCTGCAGCGTACATTAAAGCTGCGCGATAAATCTCAGTGCAGTGAACGCAGTGATTCCGGCTATAGTGAGTGCTCCAATTGTAGTTTTGGTGGAAAGAACACATCAGCAGTATCTGTACAACGGCTCTCGGTGGCAGTGCCGCATACACTGCTCAAGTCGAAGTTGGAGGAAATAGCTAAACATAATGCCAGCGAGTCTTTTACTACAACAGCATCCACTCACTTCGATAACGACTTATTGCAGTTAAAACAATCATCTGTTGCAGTGCTGGAGTTACAGCCTAGCAGTACCACAAGTTGTACGCCGGCTACTAGTCTTGGTGAAACTATTATGCCCTCCGACTTTACCAACACCATTAAAATGCGCAAGAAATCGCTGGAAAATAGTTGCACTCGCGAAAAGGTCAAAACGCAGACCAAGCTCGCATGTGACTCAAGTAAGGGTAAAGTTTCGCAGTTGAAGCATAAGTTTCAGGAGTCCCTTAGCCTGCAAAGTCATAAGCCGTCCGCCGCTAACAAACTAAAGCTTGCTACAAGTTGCAGCGTTATTGAGCCCACAAAAATCGCCAAGGTCGCGAGTACGGGTCGCATTTTTAAAAGTATGTGCTTCTAGTTAATATAAATACTACTACTAAAATTAATATCTACTAAACCAAGCAGGGTATCAAACCAAAGTAAAGGGAATTGGTTTCGGCTCAAGATGAAATAAAATTTGTGTTAAACACGTTTCTGAATTTCAATGTAGTTGTAAAATATTTAGGGGCAGCAAAAATTGTCCGAGATTCTAAAGATAGACAAACAAATTATTGTATATGGCTCACATCGGGGTCATACCTGGAACGAAATTAGATAGGGTTGATTGCTTTGAAATAATGTAAATAGATTCCACATTAAGATCCTTCGAGACCCCAGGCAAATTTATATGATATGTGGAATTGTTTATGGGTCATATTGAAATTGCAGTTTAAAATTATAATAATAATAAATGAAGTAAATCTGGGAACTCTTTTCTGAAGATGTTGAAAACTATGATAGTGGACTAGCTTTATTTTTGGTTTGATACCCTAACATTCATAACTTCTTATAGTTTACTTATAATCTGCCTTTTTTATCCTCGAAACAGCAACCCCAACAACGTCGCAGCTGGAAAGAAGCAACAGTTGTAACAAATCCAAGCCAATCCAAGCTAGATCTATGCCCAGTTCACCATTACCACAACGAGCAGGAACCTCTACGCCAACACGGCTGAGCAATCGAGTACGAGAGACCACGGCACGACTTGCTCAACAGCACACGGTTTCGAGTGCTCAAAGGCAAGAGTCCCGCAGCAAAGGAGCAGTTAATGTATCTGCAAATGGTGGTGCCGGGAGCATTATCAGCAGATTCAACGAAACGAAACATATTACGTCCTAGTTTATTGTATCACTTAACGGATTAAAACTTTATTGCAATTATTTTTTTTATGTTCAAACACACCCAGAAATGTACGAACACTCGAATATATGCATACCCCAAATGTGTGTGTGTTCCAACAAATACGAGAGCTATTTTAGATTTGCACACACGCACTCATAATAATATTATACATATACTATATACTTGCTTGTTGCAATTAGGCTAAAAATGAAACCTACATACACATTTGAATTATGAATTTATATAAATATTTATCGCACTAATTAAAGGCTAAGATTAATATAACGACGCCCACTTTCTATAAACCTAAACGTATAGTACACGGTTCTCTCAGTAGTTAAGGAGTTGTTGCGCTCATTCAAAACTTGTGAATTGGTTTTCGCGTGGCTTAAGTCGCACCCAAAGTCCACCAGAGGCGCGCAGAGTAATGCGGAAAGTTGCCTCAAATGTAGTTTTACCCGGCACGGGCAGCAATTCATAGCTGCGCAGCAGGCGCGATAAAATTGTTTTCATTTCTAAAATGGCGAAGCGATTTCCTATGCAATAACGAGGTCCAGCACTGAAGGGTAGAAAAGCATACGGATTGCGATTTTTTTCATTTTCTGGTGTAAAACGTTCTGGCACAAACTTTTCCGGTTCGGGATATATATGTGGCAGCCGATGTGTGGCATAAGGGCAAATAAAGATGTTGCTACCTGCAGGCAGTGTGTGCTTTACAAGATGCGCCTCTTCGCCGAGCTTACGGGCCATTAAAGGTACACTAGGGTAAAGACGTAAGGCCTCTTTGATGCACATTTCCATGTAGCGCATATCACGTAAATCGCTCATAGTTGGTGCTTTTTTGTTGCCATCGAATATGTTTTCCAGTTCTTCGTAGCACTTAGCTTGGCAGTCGGGGTTTTGGGCTAGTAAAAATATGGTAAAAGCAACTGCAGCGCCCACAGAGTCCTGGCCGGCCAACATAAAAGTGCATGCCTCATTAACAATGTCCTCTTCGGTAAAGTCCGGATTTGTATCGGATATTTCTATCATACAGTCTAGCAAACACTTGCGTTCTATATTATTATTGGTCTCAGGATTGGACATAATTTCACGTCGACGTTTGATCATGCGCCGCGTAAAATCATTTAACCGCTTTTTTTGACTTAACTCGTCCGAGGCTCCCTTTGTCCAGTGGTAAATGCCATCAAGTAACAGCCAAGGGTTTGATAAACGTTCCGGTATCATAATTTTGCCCTGTCGAAAGGGTGAGCCCTCCATATCGACCAGTCCTTTTTTTATGATGGGTACGCCCAGGACAGCTTCTGCAAATGTTAGACGGTAATTAGAAAAAGAGTGCTGTGGCTACAGTCGGTACATTCCGACCGATGGTCTTATGTATAAAATATGTACCATTCCTGATTGGCATAGTTTTCATCCGATATTAAAGTACTTTAAATCATTATTTAACAAAAATTTTGTTGAAAGTATCAAGGCCAAGTTTATACGTAGAATGCTTTGCAGGGCAATAGGAAAAACTACTGTTGTGCACTGGTAAGTGGTATCCCAAAAAATAAAAGGACATAGGCTAGCAAGAGAAGGAGGGTCTCTTTTAAGTTTAATCCTGAATGTGACTACTGAATATATGTGTTGGCATTCCCAAAAAGTGTTAAACAATTTGCGAACTGCAAAAAAGTTTCCATATTAAATACTGTTACTACCAATCGACATCGATATACAAATGTTTCAATCTATTGATATCGATATACAATCTTATTTAGTGCTGTTTATGTTCGTGTGTTGATAAATTGTGCATCGCGTTGTATTTATTATTTATTTATATGCATGTACTTTGTATTAATTGTTTAATTGGTGTAATCGCGCATAAATATTAAATCGTCCCACGTCTAAATTATTTAAAGTATTTAAATACAATTGGTAGTGCGGGCACCAACATCTCATGAGTGTAGTTCTTAGATCTTTGAGCAAAAAATGGCGACAACAATTTTTCTTGTAGGTAAGTGCGACTTTTTGCTAATGTTGCCACTCATATATATTTTGTGCCCCTGCCATACTTACCATTTAATATATCCATAATGCAATTGTTAACATAGCTGGATATATTTATATCAGCGCCAACGTTCGATGCATCCAGTTTCTCGTAAAACGACTGAGACGCATCCACAAAAGTACCAATAAACTTCTCAAGTAAGCTCATATGAAAAATAGGCTGTATTAGTTTGCGATGGTAGTCCCATTTTTCGCCACTGCTAGTGATGAGTCCGTCACCCAAAAAGTTATGCATTAGCCGATAAAAGAATGATTTATTTGTATGCTTTTTGGAGGAAAGTATTATCTGCAGGTCTTCCGGTTCCAGAACAGCAAAGAACGGAAACAGCAGCACCCAAACACGAACTATCCCGCCGTACAAGCTAAAAGCGTTGGCTGCACACGTACGCATAACTGAAATATGATTTAAATATATTTAAAACTATTTTGTATGGACAGATTAGTGCTCAAAAAACTGCTTACGACTCTTATCCTTGATAAGTAAACAATTGCCAATGAGAGGATGTGTTGGTGGACCAGAAAGCTTCCACATTAGCAGCACGGATCTAAAGTAGGCCCTAAGCGAATAGATTGTTAGAGCAAGTAATGCCAAAGCAAGAAAGGTCCACAGTTCAGTTCTTATGCCGCGTTCAAACTGAAAAATATAGAAAATGACAATGATAAACAATGGTGTCCGCAAGAAGTTAGAATGATAAATGCCTATAAGATTACATTCTCTGCAAAAAGATTCCCAAAGTCAGTGGACTTTACTTTTACAATTTAGAAAATTCAACTTCACGGAAATAATTGACTAAAAGTTTTGTTTATCTCTGAATCCGACTTGTTTGTTGACTAGAAGACATAATTTATATTCAAAATTTGATTAATTTAATCACCTTAGGAAAATTTCTTCAAGTAAAAACCATTTGAGAATCGGGTAGCTTCTTAGATGTTGAACTTAAATAATGAATTCTAAAACCTTGTACGTCTTTTGTAAGACTAGAGAAAACTGAACCAGTTGGCTGCGGATCGAGAAAATAACGAGAATTGAAATATCGCTATCAAATATTGCATATCGAGTGCTCGATTTTCAAAACATCGAATCGGAATCGTGTTTCCCTTGTTTTAATTGATTGATTTTTTGCCTAAGATGCCTGAAGTTTTCAACAGATGGTAATGAAAATTAAAGGTCTTTGGGTCAACATAAACACTTGAATACCGTGAAATTTATTCACGAAGGGCAATTGTAAAAAATACATTGTAGAAACAAACATAGAACTAATTTGAACTATCTACCTCTTATTTGAATATGCTTTTTTCATACGAACCTCTAGTCGACAGACGGACGTTAGAATACGGTAGCGCCGGTGACTAGAGATCACTGACCAAAGACCAAAAAAAAGTTTTTTTTTAAATTTTGAACATATTTTTTTGAAGTTTAGTTAGGGTAACCCTGTCAGTTAAATTTATCGAACTCGAATCTTTATACTCTGCATCTTAAAGTAAAAAGGATATATTATTGTTGTGCAGTAATCTGATGGTAAGAGTTAGAGCAACCAAACTTTTAGATTGAATCCCTTATTATGTCATGGATTAGAATCGGCGTTATGTAATCAAGCTTACTAGTTAATATCATAACCTAATTAAAGTATTTCTTAAAATCTAAAATTTTTCCAGAACGTTTAAATATGTCATAGAGCGCATATAGGAACAACCGATCAAAAATTAATTTGGTTTAGTTATTGGTTTATTTCTGATGGTACAGGGTAGTGGTGGAGAAACTCCATCGATGCTTGCGATATTTTTTAACTTTAATACATCGATGTTTCGATACATCAAAATTCATGTGACGGCTATTTTTTGAATGCTTAAATTAATTCATAGTGGGCCATCTGTTGGCTTTGTTATATAAATCAGAGCCATCCTTTGTGGATTTTGAGCAGCCAAATCCTAAGTCCAAAAAAGCCCTTCACAGATGGGTTGTGGATAAACAGCCAAAAATTTTATAAAACGAGATAATTTGGATATTATCTAATAACCATTGGATTGGTGTTTTTTGGACTTCGGATTCAGCTGCCCAAAGTCCATGAGGTATGCCTCTGTCACATGTAAAGTTTACACCACTTTTTTTTGTAAGCCTTTGAGTTATAACAAAAAATGTTCTGTTCCATCCAGAATTGCAGTATCATAATCCTTAAACTAATTTATGGTTATTAAATAAAATCATGTCAACGTTTTTGGATTTAAGTGAACTACGCTTCTCGCTTGCTTTCTGTGGATGTCGCAGGAATATATACATATATATAAATAGATATAAAATATAGATGATCGGAAAAATCGATGCATCGATATAACATCGATTTTATTCCAGCACTAGTACAGGGTGCCTCTAAGTCGGCGCGCTAGATGCTTACCTTCTCCTTTTGTTTTCCTAGTTCGCTACTGTAATACAAAATAACAAATAAACAAGCTAAGTTTACTTTTGCAATTAAACTTGCACATTTAAAAAGCCTTGTTAGCCTTAACTTATTTACCTACAGCTGCATCAATGCAGATCTTAGCATACAATACGTCTCCGGAACCTAACAGTTTTAGCATTTTTGCTCAAAATATTTACTTAATCCCAGATATTTGGCCCTGAAACGTGACACTTGAGCCTCGGATAGCGGCTATTTGTCAAAGGCATTATTAAATTTTATTATATGGAAAGTAGGCAGTAGTTTATAAAGACGCTTCCGAGATAGGTTCAACTGGGAATGCAGTCGAAATACAAATAATTTTGTGCCCGCACCCAATGTCGTAAGATCTTGTAAATAAACACTTATATCTTTAATCGGCAGCGATAAATACAGCGACTGCGACGTTGACGTTGACTGAGGCAGCAAAAGTAACTGCAAAGCAGTGTGAATTACTTGGGACAACATGTCGTATGAGCGATTTCAGTTTCGTTCAAGTTGAGCTATATCACATACACAAATACTTCAATGAATTATTACTACGTTGATTTATAAATATATATATACGAGTATATAATAGCTATTTGGTCTTCTTTGAAGGCATCGTAATGTCGTTATATGGATCACGTAGTTGACAGCGGAAGGACGGTGACTTAATATGCTGTGTGTGTAAACTTTAAAGTGCATGAGGAAGTAGCTCAGGAGTGTGCCAGAAATCTTTGAGTAAATTTTCAAAATTGATTGCAATATTTGTTTATTGTTTTTGATGAGAAACGTTTCGAATTGTTTAGTGTTCGAATATAAGGATGGTCGGTATTAGCCAAATTGACATAAATGTCTTTGAAAATATTTGGCAAAGGAAGGCGAATGAAAAACAACAAAAACTTGATATAAGGCAAATCGAAACCAAACATATGATTCTCATAAGGAGGTGGGTTCAACCTTTTCTATCAATTTAAATTTTGTATATTGAATTTTATCAGCTTTTATTGATTTTTTAGAATTTCAAACGTGAAAAATTGTAACATCGATCGGACAAGTTTTTGGATGTGGGTTTTAGGTTGCTGTCACTTGGGATGAACAAATTCCTAGAATTTTTTTAGTGAATTGAAGAATTTTTTTGCAATGAAATTTTGATCAACACAGCTTACTAATTCAAAAGCAATGGGTTATTTTAAATAGATGATAAGAGACATTGACATCCGACATCGGTTGGGCAAGGCTTGTTAGATTTGTAGATGAGAATTTTAGGTTGCTGTCAACTGAAATGAAAAATTCCTAGAATTTTTATATCCTGTACCGTATCGTGCAAAGGGTATATTAAGTTTGTGCAAGCCGAAAATGTATGTTACATATAGAAGGAGTCGTCGGAGACACCTCAAAGTTACCTAAAATATGATCAGGGTGAATAGAGAAGTCGATATACCCATGTCCGTCTGTCCGTTTGAACGCCTAGATCTCAGAGATGGCAAGAGCTAGAGTAACCAGACTTTCACATTACATCCCATATTAATCCATAGGAGACAAGTTTATTTTATTTCTTTGATATGGGGGTTAAATTATTTAGCTCCCATAGGGGTGTTTCAGACGACCTCGAAAAAAAAAAGTTTTAGATAAATAACTCGTTTGTTGATAAAGATATCGTAACCAAATTTGGCATTCGAAAGTTTTTTATAGTTTCCAAGCACTGTACCAAATTTAATCAAAATCGGTGGTCTATATAATATAGCTCCCATAGGACCGATCGGCCAAAATAATTTTTTTGTACAAAATTCGCTGTATTTAATTTTTTAATAAACGTATACGTAATACGTAACCAGATTTGGCATTCAGAAGTTTTTTCGAGTACCCAAGCATTGTACCAAATTTGAACAAAATCAGTTGACTTGATCATATAGCTCCCATAGGGCCGATACTCCAAAAAATTGATTTTTAAACAAAATTTGTTGTGTTTCGTTTGTTTGTGATATTGGAATTCAATTTGCCATTTGTAAGTTTTTTTAGGTCTTAAGCATTGTACCAAATTTTATTATAATCGATAGACTATATCATGTAGCTCCAGGAGCGGATCCAGGATTTTGGTAAGGGGGGGTCCAGAGAATTCTGTCCAGAGAAATTCATCTTTTATAATTGTGAAAAATATTTTTTGTTTGGTTTTGATAAGGTAAGGTTAGGCATAGGGCTCTCAAGTATGTCAGTTAGAGCTAAAAGTTTTTTAAAACTTAAGAAATATTTTTTAAATTGTAAGAAAAATTGCAGTTCATTAAGAGATAATACAAAAATGTCAATCTCAGGAATTTTTTAAGATTGCAGCAATTTGTCCAGTTTGAAAATTGAAATGATTTGTATATTCATATACTCAGAAGCAAAACTAACAAATAGTCATTTCCGGCACAACCCTGACTGCAATAACTAAGCGGTTTTTTGGTAAAGACTAGCGTCTTACAATTGTGACAAGAATGGGCACCCACAAACAACAACAAGTTTTGGCGGCAACTCAGTAACATCCAACCATCCATTCATATATGCTCCCATATACCAAAACGATGATAAATGATGATGTGTTTCTTTTGTTCAATTCTGGGTAAAGTAAAAGCGCTAAACAATAAAATAAGTCAAGCATTATAATAAGTCATACTTTTATTATTAATCGTAAAAACAAATAACATGGAACGTATTTTGCTAGTTTTTTTGTTCCACATTGCGTAAGAAATTCAGGGTCAATTGCCTATAAAAGTGTTTGTGTAAATTTTTGTGAAATCCCAATCTATAAATTCAAATATTTGTTCGACGAACTCAAGCACGAAATCGCAAACTTAATATTACTAGTTAGGCAAAAAATAAAAATATTACCACACTTGGGAGTTAGCTTTTAGTTTGTAAATCAAATTTTGTAAATTAAGTGTCATTTATGGAAATTTACTAGACAATTTTATGGGAATTTCACTAAAAAAGGTGCATTCCCTACTTGAACTTTTATCAAGCCGTTTTAAAAGGCACTTAAGCACGCATTTTACTTTAAGTTCACATTGTTTTTAATTTTTTATTATTTATTTATTTTAAGCCCACCTTAGCAACAACTTAATAACAATATTTTTACTTAGCTCAAAACGAGCCTAATTTTACATAAATTAAGCTTTATGTGCTTAATGTCATATTAAATCCCCAAACAGCTTGTTTAAAAATTTATTATACGAACTTTATATAAATTATCAAAAATTTTCCGGTTTTCTTTTTACTAAAATTAATTAAGAAAAAGGCGAGAAATGCTTAGACAAAGCTGAATTTGAATTTAATGCGAATAACTCACATAAAATTTTGCACGGTTTTTAATTTTTACTGCCCATATAAGCCCCACCTGCCGTATACTTAATTTTTTGATGCTACATTGCGTATACGTAATTGTTTTTTCTTTTTTTGTATCTTAACTTTTTATTGTTTTTTTTTTATATTTTTGTTATTATTATTTACTAAATTTACTTATTGTCTAAAATTAGACAAATTGTAAATAATTTATGAAAAAAGTCAAAATTTTTATTGCACACTCGAAGTTTCGAAAACAATATTTTTATATGCAAACAAAACTATAGTATAGCTTAGCAACATTTATTTATAATATTATAATTGATTTGTTAATTAGTCGTTTGGCATTGAAGGAGATTTTTCACAATATAGTGAGTAAAATTTTAGATTCTTTAATTGTTTACGCCACATTTTGCAGCCTAAAAGGACTTCTAAACATCTTCTATATTAATGACATGTTTAAATATCTTCAGACTTTTGTACTTGCTTATTTATAGTGTATACGTGGAAGAACTAATTCGAAAGTTAGTTTTTACTCCACAAAAAATACGGAATTTTTATGTTTTCTGATATCGAAATAAAACAAATGTTACATGATTTCTTTTTCAAATTTTCTTTACAATGGAAACTTGCTGTTTAATTAAATATATATTTTGATTATTATTATTTACTAAATGTACTTATAGTCTAAAAACAGACAGATTGTATATAAAATATAAACAAAAACAAAATTTTCTTAAATTTTTCTGTCTGCCCAAAGCCACGTTTCGATTTTTAAATTGAGGTTAAGTTTTGTGTTTTTTTTTGAGAAAACAACTGGCTGCTCGTTCATCGGAGTTCGATTTTTGGAAGAAATTCAGATTACCCTGTATTAGCAGTACTTAAGTTCCATATATCTAATTTTTATGTAGTTCATGTCTTTACCTGGGCAGTTTTGCATATATGCATTTTTGCCCCACATTAACATGCACATTGGCTCAAACAATATTAACAAACAATCTCAGGTTTTGTTAAAAAAAAATTTTAATTTTGAAAGCAATTAAAAAAATCGCAAAAATGCATTACGCAAAATTGGTTATAAGCAATCATTGCATCATTTTGCGATTATAAACAATATTTTGTTATTTTTTTTTTTAGTTTTTAAAGGCAATTTATGCCATCAAACGATTATATAAATCCGATTATAAATTCTATTTCGTCTATTTTTTTTAGTTTCTCAAATATTTATTTTTGAAAGAAATTTATAATTGCAAAAACTGCATTACGCAGAATTGCCTATAAGCAATCATTGTATTATTAAGTTATGATTATAAATCCTAGTTTGTCCTTTTTTTTGTATCTTCTCATATTTTTTTTTGTTTACACAATTTATAATTGTAAAAACTGCTTTACTTCAAAATATTGCTTATAAGCAATCATTGCATCATTATAACATTATAAATCCAATTTCGTCCACTTTTTTGTAGTTTTTAAAATTATTATTATTATTTAAAGCAATTTGCAATTGCAAAAATTACATTACGCAGAATTGCATATAAGCGATAATTGCATCATTATGCGAGTTATAAATCCTATTTGGTAAATTTTATTATAGTTTCTCAAATTTTATTATGTTTCATCAAAATTTATATTTGTAACCCCCGAACTGCAAAAGAGGGGTGTTATACAGTCATTGACGTGTCTGTTCTAGTCATAATTTGTCTGTCTGTCACTGTCTATAGGCATCTTGTAGCTCCACGAAAGCGCTATGCAGTGATTTCAAGTTTAGTTTTGATCTTTGTGAATTAAAGGTGACTTATGTGCGAGTGTCTGTCTAGACATGTTTGATGCCAAAATCGTTTGAGCTGTTTAAAAGTTGTTGGGAGTGAAAGTGGCAGAGAATGCTATAATAAAAAGCAAGCGAGCTTGACCTTAAATGTAATCTGATACCTTAACAAGAATCTAAATTATAGTAAGTATATTGATAATATACTAAAGTTCTAGACTGAACCTAATCTACCTATACAAAAGATATGAAATAAAAATTTAAATTTAAAAGTTTAAAGAATTCCCGAACTTGTAGTAATTTTGATCTAAAATCAGTTGACTATAATCATATAAGCTACCTATAGGACCGATCGGTCATAAATAACTTTTTAAAGAAAATATGTCGCTATGGGGATCGCTCGTAGAATTACTTCAATAAAATATCGCATACCAGATATGACCGTCTGCGACGTTTGCTCTCGAGCGTCCCCAGCAATGTGCCAAATTTGTTTAGAATTAGTTGACTAGATTCTTAGGTACTCTAACATTAGAGCTGATCTTTCATTAATTGTTACTTGTTGAATAAAATTTGCTTGTGTTTCGGGGTTTGTTAAATGTTAAGATTTAATTGGTGTAAACCAATTTTACAATTGCAAAAGTTGAATTACTAGTTACGCTAAGCATTGCTACTAACATTCTAATCAAGCTTTAATATGTCATATCAGCTTTTATAGGATCTATCGGTGTAATAAAAGCGCTTTTTATAAAAAATATCGCTAGTATTTCGTTTGTTCGCTTACGATATTTGAACTAAATACAGCTTTCAGATCTTTTTTAAGTGTATTCAAGCACTAATGCCAAATGCTTATTAGAAATCTGTTTATGACAAGCAGTCGTATAGCGCTTCTGCTTTTGAAAGGTTGTTTTGGTGAAGGAACCGGATTTTATTGCAAGCTAGTGGTACAGGGTTTCCCAAAGTCGTCCGCGCCCGACTTTACGTATGCCATTTTTTAACAACAAAAGAGTAAAATAAATTTTATCCCAAATTTATCCTACAATTATATAAATTCGTATAAATATTCTCGAAATGATAAGATGAAATAATGAAGTTCATCTTAAAACGATTAATTATCACACACTAAATTATATTTAAACTAATTTGGTATGTAGCGAATTATTTTTAAGTTAATATGTATTGGATTATAACCTTTTGATTGCCAATAAATAAATATTAAACAAAAAACCGATTAACGATAATTGCAGGAATTAAAAAAGTACTATTAATATTGAAAATGTGATATCGTACAAATGAAATTATTGCAACAAAGTGTTTATTTTGAATTAATAAAGCAGTTTGAAGCAAAATGAATTTTTATAATAATTAAAAAAAGTGTTTTTTGTGTTTTTGTATTTATGACTAAATTAATGAATATATTTTTCTAATTTTTTGTGTTAAGTGTAGCCCTGTAAAATTTTATTGAAATTGTTAAATGTTAAATGTTTTAAGGGAAATAATTAAATAAAATTGCTTGTTGAGCAATGTTAATATTTTTTTATTCACCTACAATGTAAATCAAATTGTTTTATCATATAATCAGAAAGTGTGCATTAAAAAAAATATTATAAAAATATCTTATAAATTTTGACAACTTTTAACATATACAATTTTTTTTTTTTTTAAATTAACATATTTTTAGTTTTTTTTTTTTAACCTTCTTCCACCAAATCGATGTGATTCATATTCACACCAAATAAAGAACGTTTAAAAACACGCGTTTAAGAAAAAATTGTGATAGACATATTTAGGAACATACTTTAAAAAAGAATAAAATAATAATATTTATATTTAAAGATGTCTTTTTTAAAAAAAATTTAATTTTTTTTTAATCGGCCCTACTGCCAACTTAGACAAAAAAAATTCGTTAAAAAATATTCAGCAGTTTAATCACAAATAAATAAAAACAAAACCACCATTAAGTTTTAACGCATTAAGTTTAAAAATTAAAATTGTTTTTTTCTTGTTAAAATTAAATTTTTTTTTAATAGGCCCTTTAGTCAACTTAGATTAAAAAAAAATGTTTTAAAATATTCAGTAGTTTAGTCACAAATATATTAAATCGTCACACATTTAGTTTAAAAATTAAAATTAAGCGAAACATTTTTTTTTTTTGCATAATGCATTGAACTGTATTATTAATTTTCAAAAGTCGCTGGGTGCAGTTTTTAGTACAATATCCAGCTAGACCCTCTCTGGAAATTATGAATAAGCATTTTCATACTTCCACTTTTTAGATTAAATCAAAAATCTGACAATGGTGGCCGTCTTGAACGAGTTTGAGATATCCTTTACCATCATAATAACCAAACAAATTAATTAAGCGATTTGAATCAATAAAAAATATAAATTATAAATTAGGCAAAATCCTTGTGTGATTTTTCGGATGGTTACCCCTTGAAGTTGAAATTCCATTATAGTTTCTTTCCACGCTTAAACATTTTTTTGCTAAAGTTGATGGGTGAAGGGTCCAAAAAGGGTACGCATGTTACATTTTCATAGCGGCCATATCGACCTTAGTAATTTAAATGTTTAAGCATGGAATGAAACAACAATGGATTAGTAATCATGCGAGAATTAATCCTGTTTCGGCAGCTGGCACAACTCATCTGCGAGAATGGATAATGGAGACTACGTTTTAACAACGAAATATACGGTCTATACAACAACATAAAAAATTATCGCCCAAATTAAACAGCAGAGATTAAGATGGCTGGGGCATGTGAATCGAATGCAGGAAAACTGCCCCCGTGCTCTGTATATCGACGCAGTTGGCGCTCGACGTCGCGGTAGACCGAAGCAGCGGTGGTTTGACGCTGTACAGAGGGATATAGATGCGCTGGGCATCCGCGACTGGAAAAATAAAACCCACATTGGGTTCGTCGCGCCATAGAAGAAGAAGCACCAACTCATCCGCCCTTCCATGCATACTTTCTCGGACCCTTTGACCAAATAGGTTGAAATGGCCCCAAGAGAACTCCCCTGATTAGGTATCACAGACCAGTTGGTTAGCGTATCTTTATCACGGTTGCTCAGGTTTCCGGCGTGCACCACGTGGAGGTCAGAGTATGAATTGTGCACAGACAAAACACGCTAACTAGATACGCCAGGCAATCAGCTGTAACCCATTGAAGCCCTATGCTCCAAGGGGAGTCAAGGATAACAGAAGAGGGTGAAGAAGAAGAGATCCAATAAGGCATATTCAAGGCATCAATATTACGAGTAGCTTTTAATTGCCAAATTTATTTGCGATATCTTCATTTGTAAAGGAATACTTTTTTTGAACGATCTATGCGGCTACAATCTATTTTGCACAACTTCGATAAAGTGCGTAAGGAATATAAAGGTTAAATTTGGTTACGATATTTTCGTAAAAATGCTCCCATAGACGCCCTCCACCAGAAGTCAAGGAACTCAGAAAACGAAGAGATCCAATAAAACACATTGCTTAAATACTTCGAAAAACTTTTAATTGACAAATTTATTTGCGACATCTCCATTAATAAAGGAAAACTATTTTTGAGCGATCTATGGGGCTATAAACTATTTCGCCCATTTTCGGTAAAGTGCATAGGGAATCTGAACGTAAAATTTGGTTACAATATCTACGTAAAAATGCTCTAATAGATGCACTATGCTCCACCGGGAGTCAAGGATAGCAGAAGAAGGAAAAGAGATCCAATAAAAAACAACTTTTAATTGACAAAGTTTGCGACATCTCCATTAACAAAGGAAAACTATTTTTGAGCGATTTATTCTATGGGGCTACAATCGATTTTGGCCAAATTCGGTAAAGTGCATAGGGAATCTGAACGTAAAATTTGGTAACGATATCCCATAAACTACCTATGCTCCACCGGTAGTCAAGGATAGCAAAAGATGAAGAGACTCAATAAATCACATTGCTTAAATATTTCGAAAAACTTTTGATTGCCGAATTTGTTTGCGTCATCTCCATTAATAAAGGAATACTTGTTTGATTAGTTTCTTGGGCCTACAACCTATTTCGCATAAATTTGGTAAAGTAGGGAATCTGAACGTAAATTTTGTTTACGATATTTTCATAAAAACTCTGTAGAGAATCCATATGAGAGCTATATAAAATAACCACAAGTATTTACAACAGGGTATAACAACCATACAATTTTTCAGAATCTTATGAATATCAAAAATAAACTTTTAACTTTTGTTCAAGAGCAGATTGAGCCGAGGATCAGTGACTTATGACCATTAGAATTTATCATTGCCATAGAACCTCCAACTGCCATGGCTGATTTGTTGTTATTCTAAGACCTTCACAAAATAAAAACCCAATCCAGAACTTACTCGAAGCTTTCAAAAGACTAAAACTGCGATTTATAAACTACTAATAGCCAAAAAAGTTCTGCCTTATTCGCTGAGCCATTTGCAATTAGGAACTTTCAAGGAGACAACGCAGATAAATGGTCCAACCACATGTCAAAGCTTCGGCGTGGGTAATACTTGATGGTTTTTTGTGTATACAAAATGTATAGTTTACTCAATATGTATTTATTTTTTATTTATTTTTTTATATTTGCTTATGAAAACGATCGATTGCTGTATAGTATTCATGCTATTGTCCACATATTGCCTAATAATCACCTATATGGATAACCAGACTTGTTGTTAGGCGCTTCCGCTCTTCTTGGGGGCTCTGCTTGGTTGAGAGCTCCATACACATAGTTTATGTACTTGCTATCATAAATCTATATATCCATGTGCAGAATTTTGCGGCTAAACTTGTGTTTAAACAATAATTTACACCTGCTTACTAATAAATGTAGGTACATGATTATTTTTCACAATTTTTTTTAGATACAAACATAATCATCTTTCACACACACATACACTCAACACGCCCATATAAGTTTGGGCAATACATAGGAAAGAAATTTGTTTTTTTTTTTGGGAAACAGTCTTTTAGAGGGCTTTGCTTGTTAGTTCTTTAGAAATTTCAATTTTCTAGGAATTATTAGTCTACTGCTTTTTTTGGAAACTGCTCACACTGCTTGACTTATTAGTAATATGCGCTCACCATTTTTTCCACTATCATTTTTAAAATTTTTAATTTTTTTTAATTTAAAAAAGTACACTTAAAAGTTTTTATTAATATCTCTTATATAAAACACTTTCAGCGCCGAAATTTTTTTTAGCAAAATATCCTTTTTGCTGTCGTTCACATTTGTCACAATTTTTAGACAATCTTCCGATTCACAACCGCCGAAGGTTGGATCTCAAATGGTAGATCTCTACGGGGCAGCATCTATTTATAAGCAAATTGTCAGAGTTATATTGTTCGAAAACGAAAACGAGGCACGCTTTTAAAGGCGTACGCGCGAGTAGCTACGTGCCTCGCCAGAGTAGCCCTCATGGGAGATACAATATTTTTTTTTACTCGTCTGCCGGCTAGTAAGAGTAATAATTATGAGAGATAACAAATAGCCAATAAGTTGGCACTTGAAGTGCTAAGTAGCTGCCCAGTAGTAATACAACATGAGATGAAAACTATCAAATAATAAAGCGGCAGTTCAAACAACAGATTTGTGTTCTTAAGTCCACGAGAGAATGTGTGTAATTTATAATAGATACTATTACGGAAATGCAAATGTGTGAAAACAATGTCTCTCATCTGTGTGTACTAATTTGGCATTTACGAAAATAAATTATTGAATAATCTTTGACCAGTCATAAAAATTTGTATCGCTTATAGATGTTTGTCAAAAGCTAAATAGCAGCAACTGCATAGATAAATACCTAAGCAAACCTTTGGAATTAAGTGTTTTGTAGGCTCTGCGATCTCTCTGATCTCCACTCAATTACTCACTATTGCTAATGGAAGCCCTTAACAATATTAATGGCTGGCATAAGTCTAGATAAAACAAAGGACTTTAGCTAGTTTAATGTATTTGGTTAAATAAAAATAAAGTCTATACTATGAGCTATACTGTGAGCTGTAAATCGTTTAGGGGGTAACGAAATATTTATTATTTATTCTATTTTCTGGTTGATTTGAGTTGTTTGTCTCTAAAGCATAAGAGCACTAGAGGTGTATGAATAAGTTTTCCACTAATTATGCTGCAATACATCTGTATTAGATTCAAGTGGCGTAAAAGCTATTTGGTATTTTTTTAAATGAGAGGAGTTGGCAGCGCCAATAAAAGGTATACAGTTTGAAAAAGTGGGAGCATTTGATGTGAAACTTATTTAAAAAAATGGCGGACGTAAAGTCGGGCGCGGACGACTTTAGGATACCCTGTACCACTAGCTTGTAATAAAGTCCGATTTCTTCACAAAAAACCAAAAACAGAAGAATTTTTAAGCAAAAATTTTTTTTTTGGCCGATCGTTCCTATGGGAGCTATATGATATAGTCAACCGATTTCAATAAAATTTGACACGGTGCTTAAATACCTTAAAAAAGATATGAACGCCAAAGTTATTTCAAATATCTTTACAAACAAACAAAACACATCGAATTTTGTATAAAAAACGTGTTTTTGGACCGATTGGTCCTATGGGAGCTATATGATCTAGTCAAACGATTTGGATTAAATTTGGTACAGTGCTTAGGAACTATAAAATACTCACGAATGTCAAATTTGGTCCCAATATCTTAACAAACAAACGAAACACAACAAATTTTGTTAAAAAATCGATGTTTTGGAAGATCGGACCTATGGGAGCTATATGATATAGTCCACAGATTTTGTTCAAATTTGGCACATTGCTTAAGTGGTCTAAAAAATTTCCAAACGCCAAATCTGGTTAGGATATCTTTATTAAAAAACGAAATATAGCCAATTTTTCTTTAAAAAAGTTATTTTGGCCGATCGGTCCTATGGGAGCTATATGATATAGTCAACCGATTTTGATCAAATTTGGTACAGTGATTGGGAACTATAAAAAACTTTCGATTGCCAAATTTCGTTACGATATCTTCATAAACAAACGAATTATTCATCTAAAACGCTTTTTTTTTTCGAGGTCGTCTCAAACACCCCCATGGGAGCTATATAATTTATCCCCGATATCAAAAAAATAAAATAAACTTGCCTCCTATGGAATAATATGGGATCTAATGTGAAAGTTTGGTAACTCTAGCTCTTACCATCTCTGAGATCTAGGCGTTCACACGGACGGACGGACGGACAGACGGACAGACGGACATGGGTATATCGACTTCTCTATTCACCCTGATCATATTTTAGGTAACTTTGGGGTGTCTCCGACGTCTCCTTCTATATGTTACATACATTTTCGGCTTGCACAAACTTAATATACCCTTGGACCATACGGTACAGGGTATAAACATAGATACGCCAGATATTTTGACCTGTTCTAGATTTCGACTCGTTTTGAAAAGTCATAACGAGTGCATTCCGACAAATGGTGTTCTAGATTTCGACTGAGTTCGAATCGTTTTCATTTCGAGTGCTATCGATAACGTTTTGTATAGAACAGCTAGCCAGCTATCGATAAGTTCACTTGTAGACTTACTACAAGTTTTCGAACATCCACTTTATTAATTTATTTTTTCTTTCTGCCAACATCTTTCTGAAAAACAAATATTTTTAATGTATTTAAAAATTGTTTACAATTTTTATATACATATTTTAAGGCATCTATTAATAAAACTATCTTCGAATTTACTTGTGCGACACGACGACACATAACTTTTCGAAGTTCAGTTTTGTCTAAATCCAGAACACCTTACTTTCATTCTACTCGATTTTGTTTTGCATGTACACACAATTTTAATAGACATTTTTTGTAATAAAAATATATAATGAAAATTAAACTCGATGCGTCCAAGTGAGCAAATCTTAATTTTCTTAAAACATTACTAAATAATACAAAATTAATTTTAGTTGCATTAATGCGTTTATTTAAGTAAACAAAGCAAAATACTTTTCATTTCGGCAGGTGCGAGCCAAACTTTTCAAAACGAGTCGACTCTTGTCGGAATCGAATTCTAGAACTCCTTTCATTTCGATTCGACAATTTTTGTCGGAATTGAAATCTAGAACATGCCTGATTATTTATTATTTTAAGAGGCCATCTGTAAGAAATCAATTTTTTTTGTATTTTTCATAATCATATTTTTAATACTCTATACGCTGAAAAGTTTCTAATCTCCCCGTACCGATATTATCAAGTTTGGCTATAGTTTGTAAGGTGTTTTTAAAAGATTTTTGTATAATTTTTGTTCTTAATTTTTCTCCACGGCTAATAATAAATGTAAATAACACTAGTCGACGATGAAAAATCTCCAGAGATGAGACTTATATTTTATGTTAGGGCAATGTTTCAGCATTCAAAATCCGTATTTTTTATTATCCTCTTATACCCTGTTTTTTTTCTAGGACTATTTTAGTGAAAAAGGAGCTTTTTCAAAAAACGGTTTCACATATGATGTCATAAAATCTGTACTGATTCGAATTTTTGAAATTTTTTTTTCTCTGAAAAGTAGAATAGAGTACCTTTCCATAATGTCCCAAATCATAAATCTCGGATGTCTAAAGAAAAAACTACAGCTGAAACTGTGAGCCCGAAATGCCAAAAAACACAGCATTTTGGTGACTTTTTCTACAAAAAAAGCCATTTATTTTAGAAAAAGTCTTAGACACCTGAAAATTTTATTATTTTAAGTTATTGGTCATGATATGTAGATGCGATTTCTATATAACTTTATATTTTATGATAAAATATGACCGACTTATTGCATTTTTAGTAAAATTAGAAAAAAAAATTTTTTTTTGTAAATTTTTTTTTCGTCTCTTTTAACTGCATTTAACCTTTGAAAAGTGGTTCACTCTTCTATAATTAAATCTTTTTTGAAAGTAGATGTTAGCAGCTTTCAAATAAGCAACTTTTCGAAGAATTCGAGCTGCCCATTGAACACCACAAGCTGAATCCATCATGAAGAGAACACGAAAAATTATGATTTTTCCAAATAAATACAGTATTTTTTTTTTTATTTATTATTTATTATTTTTATGATTTGGGACATTATGGAAAGGTACTCTATTCTACTTTTCAGGGAAACAAAAAATTTGAAAAAATTCGAATCAGTACAGATTTTATGACATCATATGTGAAACCGTTTTTTGAAAAAGCTCCTTTTTCACTAAAATAGTCCTAGAAAAAAAACAGGGTATAAGAGGATAATAAAAAATACGGATTTTGAATGCTGAAACATTGCCCTAACATAAAATATAAATCTCATCTCTGGAGAAAAAAAAAGTGTGAAATTTGTCGACTAGTGTAATCTCGAACAAAAAAATTGTTATAATACAATAATATTAATATTTAAGTAGAAAAGGTATTAAAAGCCTCAACTCTTAACCTTACCGTAACAAATACAACACACTTTTGAATATGATATGATATTCGCCCTATACATAAGTGTTTGGCAACTCCCAAAAAACTTCCGATCGCCTTGCATGCCTGCGATTTTTTTTTCCGAAAAAAGTGTTCCTCTGGGGCACTGCGACCAAAAGGTCTTTTGTACCATACCCTTAAGTTAAAGCAAAAGACTTTCCGCTTTCCGCATGAATACCAGTAGGTCTTTTGTTGGTATTGACCTGAGATGGAAGGGACTAATCCGTTCCTTTCTCATGTGACAGGCTCTGTCTCATACCAGCGCTAGGCAGTCACAGAGAATATTTCTGGTTATTCTATATCTATATAAACAATCAAATAAACTAAAAACGTTTTTTTACCAATCGGCCTAATCGGGCTAAAGAATAGTCTATCAACATTGATCAAATTTGGTACATTTCTTTGTAACTTTAAAAAACTTTCTATCTCCTTATGCGATACCTGCAGAATCAAACAAAAGAATACTAGTAAAACTTTTTTTCGTACAACCCTTATGGGAACTGTATAATAAAGACCCGATAACAAACAATTAAAATAATACTCTGCATAATAAGAGATCTAACTTAAATGTTTGACTTCTCCAAAACGTACTCGTTTCGACAGATGTTCCGATAGGGAATCCTTTTTCTTGTCCTCCAGACCATAAATAAATATTGTTGTGGAAAGCTCTCTCTTTGCTCTCTTCAAGCCTTATCTGTGGCAAACTTAAATATTTTAAATGGTTCTAGTCGGGTGACTTCATGCATCGATTTTCTATGCCCGCTTCTTCTGACAATACTCTGCAAGTAAGTGCTGGAAGGTTATCTCCTGGGTGTCACAAAATCTGTATATGCTTAAATTAAAGATGCCAATAGAGCACAAATGATTCTGGAGTCTAATATCCTAAGGGAATTTTTGACCAATTGGCATATCTTCTTAAACCTATTTAGGAAACAAGAAGTTGCTCGCTTTGCCATAAGCTCTCCGTACCGCTGCAGATCGTTTCCCGTATGGAACTTTCTGCATCTCTTATCAGCTGTCTGGTAGAATGTCTGGCAATGTCACTGTGAGGTTCAGAACCTATTAGTAATTTTGCAGCAATATTCTTCGCCAGTTCATCAGCTGCTCCATTCCCGGTAATGTACATGTATCCCGGGAACCATCTCTGTTCCATTATCTTAGATGGTTCAGTTTGGCTCTGGTTTCCCAAACCAACTTCAAGCAAGCCGCAGCATTAATCGGAAAAAAAGTAGTAAAGTGTGTTTTCGGACTTACACTACATTTATTCATAAGACGTGTTACAAGTTTTCAAAGAAACTCTGACTTTTCAAGGAAGGGATAGGGGAAGCTTCATTTCCATGATTACATAAATTGAGACAAAACTTGTCTTCGGTTCGTAAAGGCGTTTGCGTTTTAATGTTTTTACAAAAAATACTGCTGCATACTTTTAGGCTGTTTATTAATATACCGTCCACAGCAAAGCTTTTATGCGGCGAATGTAACGAGCTGCCATGTTCCCATTTTCCCAAAATTTAGTATCTTCGTTTTGAGTTCAGACCTTGCAGTGCTATATAGTTGTAGATTATAAGGTGATGCCTGGAGCAGAGCACGAGATTCTTTATACAGATGCTGAAACGAGAATGATGATTATGAAAAAGTATTGCATCAGATATGTGGCCTCTTATGGGTCTTCAATGCCAAGTTTAAATGAGACGAATCGTAAGCTCTACAAACTAAATATAAATTAACATTGACATAGTCAAGCAGACGAATATCCAAGGGTTCCGATGGTTCAATTATGAGCGAAGGAGCTCCAAATATGTTCAATACAACTGTTGAAGAAAGACGACGAAGAAGTCGAACCTACTCCTATTGATGGATCAGCATGAGAGCACACAACCACCATTACACTGGAGACGCCTTAAGGTACGGGCACCTTTAAAACTGTTGTTTTTTTGCCAGTTTTTTTTTATTTTTTTTTTTTTTTTGGTAATTTTCTTATATTTGATCTGCTATCCAGCCTAATTAGCTGCAGAAATCTTAGACGAAACATGGAAATATTCAGTCAGAAGGCCAAGAATTGGCCACCATTTTCGGGCTCCTTTTGGTGAAGAATCAGTTGAAAACATGTTGCATCAGGTTGTTGTGCCCTCTCAAGATGAAGAAAAATCTCAACCATGTCTAGCATTGACCATCCATTAGGTTTTCATTCCTCTTCCAAAAACCTTTTGCGATTGCGCCCTTTTCTTTTTATTTTACTATTTAGGGGAAATCTGTTGGAAAGCCTTGTAGGTCCTACTCTGATAATGCTAAATAACCGTATATTACTTCATCGTGATTATATTAATTTTGGTCTTATGTTAATCAACTTTATCTTAACAAGATCAAAAGTAAACTAAAATTATGATATTTTGTCGTACCGTGGCCTATTTGGTAATTAGCTTATTACCGTCCTCCTTTGCCCTTGAAAGCATCTTCACTGACTCTGATCTTATCGTTCTGCTTAATCTTAGGCTTAAATTTGAAAACATACTTGGGATATTACAAAGAAGGGCTTTCGGATTAAGAAAGCGTTGATTCAAAGAGTCTACAGATCCTCAGGCTAATAATCTTTACGTTAATTCTCACAACAGTCCTATTCCCTTGTATTGCTTCTGTTATACAAACGCATTTCTATCTTTCCGCACTTCACTGCATTTAATCGAAATGTCCGAATGTCGGCAGCTTCTGAAAAACTTAACATCATAAGATTGGGTTCCCTTCATCATCATCATTTCCTTAATCACCCACTAGAGTTTAGGACCTCAACTTCTAAAAGATCGCCACATGAAATTTGGTTCCCTTAACAATAATAATTGCGCCAAGATTTTCTTTCTGCCAGAAATTTCATTAGGATTTATAGCCTCCATCAAAAATCTTAATTAATTTCCTGGCTAATTTGAAATTCGTCCCTTACCTTACACTTTGAGGCTCAAATTTGTTCTGCTCTTATGTCTCTTTGCTAAATTATTACAATCCTTTTTTCACGGGATGTATTAGAATGAGGTTCGGGGCATATCATTTAAAACTTAACCCAACTGCCTAGATATTTGGTTCAGTTCTTCTCATCATTCTTCTTATATTTCATCATATCAATTCGGTGTATGCCGTACATTGTTCTAAATTTTTTTATAAAAATAATTATATTAAGAAATTTTTGTGTCAATTGTTGCATTTTATTTTTTTTGAAAATTTGTGTAGGTATGTGTATTTACAAGTCAATTTTATGTAATATCCAAAAAAGAAAACCCTTTCAAAAATTAATATTAAAAAAACGTGTATGATACACATTTGTGCTTGTGAGGTGGATTATTTCAGTGTCCATTGATTGATCAAGTCACAATTAGCTGCTTTTATAACATGCTGAAGGAGGGCAATTAAACCCAACTTCGAAGAGATCCAATAAAACATCAGGCCCAATATTACAGTCTTACATGTGCGATCCAAAATGTACATGCTGGAAAGAAAGAGTTTTAATTACTTTTGGAAAATTTTATATCCAAGTTTCACTTACAATTTAAACTGTATGCGCGATTTTGGCAAAGAAGTCAAAGGTTCCTTCATGACATACTGACGACCGCCCAGAATGCTGTATTTCATATATTCATAGTCATCTACATCGTCTGTATTGATCTTAAACCTGTGGAAAAGAAATACACATTTAAGGCGAAATATCTGCAAGGCTGGAAGCCCATGAAGTCATTACAATTTACGATCTTCCGCATTTATATCATTGTAAATCTGCTGAAAATGCGTTGATTTGAAGTCCCAATTACGTGTTGTAAAGAACTGCAGAACCTCTAGACCCACCGAGACTTTTGTCTGAACTCGCACCATGCTAAAACAAAGATGATAAAAATAAGTTTGATTCCAGAAACTCTCTAAGATACGGGTACGAACAATCTGCGCTGTCCAAAAATAAGTAGCAGAAAATCTATCAGATAGGCGGGTAGCCACATAAACATAATGGTGCAGAAGGTGTGATAAAATCGGTTGGCAGTCATATTGCCATCGGGATACCATAGTCCCACTTCAAACGGATACTTTTCTCCCAAATCGCGTCCCACATCCATAATCCATTTCCAGCTGCGTTTTTTTGATTCCGATACAGTGATATTATAGACGGGTATTAAAGGAGCTCTGCGCAAGAAAAACTTTTAGTAAAGAAAATGTAATATTTTCAAAATTTTAAGCTTACTTGCGCTCCGTTAGACTGTTATGATAGGGTATTAAAACCAGCCCATTTATGGCTATATCCACAGGTATAACCTCCGACTGCAGTTCTCCATTGCACAACATAGAACGTATAACACCCTTTCCGGCGCCAATTAGCACACCTACGGGTCCATTCATGCTGTCCACCCAACCTGGTAGCGGCTCTGCCAAAGCGGGCGTGACTATACAAAATTTTAACGTTAATGATATTACGCAAAAACATTGTTAAATATTTATACACAAAAAAAAAGTCAGAGACAAAGTCCAAAGTAAGTTTTATAAAAACCCTAAATCATATGCTTTATTGGGATCCATTACGAAATTCAATTATGACTATAAAATATGACTAAGTAAATGCCGCCGACCACTTGTAAACAGTTTGCCATATAGTATATAAAAAACAAAACAGTTTTTATATATA
The DNA here is from genome assembly GCA_037043745.1 of Chymomyza amoena. Classification (NCBI taxonomy): domain Eukaryota; kingdom Metazoa; phylum Arthropoda; class Insecta; order Diptera; family Drosophilidae; genus Chymomyza; species Chymomyza amoena. Next base: position 87,422 of record JBAMAX010001825.1, read on the forward strand.
CTATTTATTTAAAACAGAGCCAGTACACCCGTCCACTTGAGCAGATAGTAGAAGAAGAGTCCAACGATGAGCGTTTTGCAGACACGATCCACTACGTATTGGCTGTAATATAAGAAGAAAGTCAGATTAGAATCATGCGCTATATATATCTAGATCATATTAAGAAGTAAAGTATTATTTGAAATTTATTAATGGCTCGGGAAATTTGATCTCTTTAACACTGATATGATTATTTTGTATACAAATGTTAGTATCGATTAATTTCGATACTACTCCAAAAAAGTTTTTCCGCCGTAATTTAAAATGAAAGGCAGATTGTAATTATACTCTTGTTAACCTAGATCATATTTGAACCTAAGGTATCGTTGACAATTTTTTAATGGCACAGATGTTTTTTTTATTATTTAACTCATTAAGAAAAAAATTTATCTCTTCATAACAAATATGATTTTTTAGTATCCAAAAGTTACTATCGCTAAATTTCGATTGAACTACTTCAAAAAACGTTTTATCGCCGTAATATAAAAAGAAACGCGAACTATAATCATACTCTATATAGCTAGATTATATTTAGAACTAATTTAGTTCAACTAAAGTATTATTAAAAATTTATTTTTGGCTCGAAATTGATTTTTTATTATTTTTTAACACACTAAATAAATGTATCTTCTCAACACTGACATAATTATTTAGTACCCAAATATAAGTATTGCTCAATTTCGATTGAACTACTCCAAAAAATGTTTTACCGCCGTAATATAACATCAAGACATATTATAATCATATTCTATATACCTAGATCATATTTAGAACTAAATTATTATTCGAAATTTATTTATGGCGAGGTTATTTTTTTACATTTTTTGAAACACTAAAAATAATGCATCTCTTCAGCACTGATATAATTATTTAGTATATATCGATAAATTTCGATTGAACTACTCTCAAAAACCTTTTGCCGTCGATTGTGATATTTTTTATGCAGAGACCTTCACCCATTGATTTTATGGGGGCTATAGGTATATCAGGTATATATAATTTGATTGCTCCAAAACTTCAAAAACTTCCGAATGCCAAACTTAGTTACAATATCTGCCTAAATATCGCTCTTAATTTTTTTGGTAACTATTTTGCAGCATCTTGCATAGTTATAATAAGTAGTGAGTCGTAACCCGAAGTTTGGCTGCTCTGGCTATTGGTCATCCTATATCTATGCTCTATCGTAATAATAAATATTGGATCGTAATGCCAAGTTTGGTTGCTCTAGCTATTGGTCATCTCTGAGATCTAAATGTTCATATATATGTGCTTTATCGTAATAATAAATATTGGATCGTAATGCCAAGTTTGGTTCCTCTGGCTATTAATCATCTCTAAGATCTAGACATTCGAATATACATAGATGCCTTATCGTAACAATAAACAGTGGGTCCTCTACCTAGCTCTTTTTCATCTCTCAGATCTAGACGTTCATACGGCAGTATATACCGATGATCATCGCTTACGTTTTCTAGTCTCCCTGATCATACTTGAGGTTACTTATAGCATCCCTGAAAAGCTTATATTCTGAAATTTTTAACCTTTTCTGAAAAAGTTGATGCTGTAATGAAATATATATCGTGCAAACAGTTGCGGTTACAGATTTTTATTATAAGGTCTTTAGATATCTTATTTTATTCACATTTCTATTTAAATGAAATTATGACGTACAAGATCATTAAAGAGCATTCTTATTATAACTTTGTCCGATTCATAATAAATATTAGAAAAAATATAGCAAAATCAAAGTATTGCGGCCCCCACTCTCAGACCGAAAACCAACATCGTAAATCGACCACTGCGAACAATACCGATCTGATCTATAATAAACATATATACTACATAACTATCGACGATTTGATTTTTGATATTAACATTTAAAATATCTAAATTGAAAATCTTTAAAAATTTTGTTTTTTCCCCTTTTTTTTATAAAAAATGGACTTATTGATTTTTGAAAAACTTGTTTTTTTATATAAAGTCAAAATTATTGTATTAATTCGGTTTTTTTATTTTGAAAAACTTGTTCTCTTATATGAAATTTATCAGATAATTAGACCAGTTTACAGCAAAACATATCCTTAACATGTTTTAGTCGTTTCCCTAGTAAAATAGCTCGCTAAAATTGAAATTTAAATCCCCAAATTGTTTCTTGGAACGAGTTTAGAGATATTTCGAAAAAAAATATATTTTCGAAATTAAAAAAAATATATCTATTTAAAAGCAAATAAGCTGATTTTGATTAAATGTTATTCAATTACACCAACTTACACGAAAAGGGATGATTCTTAAAAAAAGTGTTTTTAAGTTAATTAAGAGCCGAGGCACACAAGATCTAATCCTCTTTCGTATCGATACAAAATTTTGTTTATGAGATATTAACGTGTTTCTCGACCCAGAGTTACCCTGAAAAACTCTTTCATACGAAGTTTCACTCGATGAACCTTAAATTTGTAAACTAGTGTTGTTCACCTAAAACTTTAGGTTTTGATAATAATTTGACTTTTTGTACTTTTTACAAAAGTTCCCTTTATTTCCATCATTTTATTTCGATTTGAAAAAAGAACCACTAATTTTCTTCGTAATTGATCGAACTTTAATAGCCATGAATAAAATTATGTTTTTTTTTAAATATTTGAATTTACTTTCGAAATACTAGTTTTCTCAAAACTTTGCTAAAAATTACGAAAAATTGCATATGAATGGAGAAATAACGACCAAAGCTTAAACTTTACGAAAATATGTACCAATGGGTAATTCAATTATCTACACTTTGGTAAAAAAAACAATCAATATTAGTATATACGATATCGTATAGTGGACACTTTTTTTAATTTTGAAGTGTTTTTTTTCAAAATACCTTGAAGTCCGTTCCAAGAAAAAAAGCTTAGACTTTATTTTCGGATTGACAGTGCCATTTTACTACCATAATGACTAAATCATGTTGAGGATACCAACATTTTTTACTATTTGTTAACAAGTGTCATTATTAAATAAGAAATAAAATATTTACAAAAATTAAATTGAAAAAGGTTAAAATATTTTTGTTATCGCTTGAGCATCTCAATGTAAACTGACAGACACGGCAAAAATGAGTTCTCTCAGAGTTGCCGGTTATGAGAAATAGTGGAAGTGGAATATTGGAATAGTGGCTTACCCACACTGTCGGGTTTGCCCCAACTTTCCCTAGTTTGTAGAACAAAAATTTTAAAAAACTGTTTGAAAAAAAATATTTTTGGAATACTTTCGTTTATCTTGGTTTAAAAAATTTTGGTAACTTCAATTTAGCGATTCCACGAAGAACATAAAAAAAACTTACATTTTCATATGCAGTCGAGCCCTGGGCAGATCCTCCTCCTTTTCTTTCAATATGAACTTGCGTGCGCCCAGCGCACACACTTCCATATACTCCTCTTCGGAATGCTCCAAGTCCATGTTCATATTAAAACTGTTAAAGAACATAGAAAGATTTGTTATGGATATAAGTCAATTTCTAGTTACTCTCTGCTTACATAGCTTTATCCTGCTCGTTAAGTTTCGTATAGAGCGCTGCGTAGTTTTCGGAACGGAATGTCCAAGGATGAAGTGTGAAAAATTGCAGCACGTCCAAACCAATGGAAATTTTTTCTTGAACACGCAACATGCTGGAAAAATTAAGAACTATTTAAAGATTGTCACATAATAAAAATTTATGCCTAAACTTACAAGCGCTTTTGTCCCAAGATTAACATGAGGAAGTCCAAAAAGTATGCGGGTACCATGTGAAACAAGGCTACATTGAAATTGTGATAGAGCTTGTTGGTTGTAACGCAGGCATCGGGATACCAGAGACCCGCATTGAAGGGTATCTGCTGATTGATTTTCTTGCTCATCTCGACTACCTCGCCCATGGGCATCTTTCTATGCTCGGCATTGGTTATATTATAGACTGGCACAGTTTCGGGGCGTTTGGCTTGTTTATTAAATTCGTAGGGTATGACAATGAGACCATTTATGGCATAATCCACGGGTATAACCTCGGATTTATTTTTGCCATCCACCAGCACGGAGCGTATAACACCCTTGCCGCAGCCAATCATCAGACCAGTGGGGCCATTAAGATTATCCACCCAGCCGGGTAGAGGCTCAAAAGCCGCGGGGGAGACTAATAAGGGGGAAGATGATTAATTAGAATGTTGCAGATTTTAAGGAATTTAAGCATTTGACATACCAAGAGAAACCCGTGAAGTCTTCTAGTAGATGGTTGGATGGTAACCTTTTGCCGTTTAAGTGTGTGAGTGTGTGTGTTTATTTGTGTGAGTATTTTGGTGCGTGTGTGTGTATGTATGTATGTTGTGCATGTGAGTATATAGTTTTTTATATTTATGTGTAAAATTGTTAAGTATATAGTTGGTAATTGTTTGTTTGTTGTAATTAAATAATAGACTTTTTGGCACTTAACACGCGGACACGTTAATTGTTTTTCGAACCATGTTTTTTTTGTTTTATTTGATAAAAACGTAAAACTTAAACAGTTAAAACATAACCATATTTTAGGCAAACCATAAAAGGTTGACCTAGTTTTTTGTACCCAAAAGCAAAACTAAGCAATATTCAAAAATAAGAGCAAAGCGCATAAATATTCTCTCTCGTACTCGAACTCTTAAAGACTAAGTAGCAGCTGTCTAATTAAACACCCACGAGTCTGGCTAACACTCCGTACGTCCAATAGCCTAGAAAACCAATGATGATGGTTTTACACACACGATCCAATATGTACATGCTGCAAAAATGTTTAATTGAGTTACATTAGCTTTATAACACAGACTTAGTGACGTCACGCGTCTTACAACATTAGCTGACGGCGTGCGCGCGGCAACGAATCCGGCGATTCCTTCATCAGATATTGCCTGCCACCCTGCACACAAGACTCTATGTACATGGGTATGGTCTCCTCGGGATCCATGTCCATGTTGAAACTAAACAACAACTCTATCTTTAAGGGCGCACAGTCGATGTATTGGTAATACCTACTTTTTTTTATCCGCATCATTTAGTATATGCCATAAGGAGGCATAGGCATCCGATTTAAATTGCCAGGCGCGCATGGTAAAGAACTGCAGCACCTCCAAGCCTATTTGCACACGATTTTGCACACGTATCATGCTAAGCAAAAGCAAACGTTTAGTTCCAATCCTGGCCAGTATTTTTTCTCCACACTTACAAGCGCTTCTGACCCAGCAGAAAGAGTATAAAATCAATGACGTAGGCAGGCAACCAGTGAAATAGCAAAACATTGATTTTATGATGCAATCTATTGGTTGTTATACAGCCATCGGGATACCAAAGTCCAGCCTCCATCGGATACTGATAGCCAATTTTTTTGCTCATCTCAATAACTTCACCCCAGGGCAGCTTACGATGATCCGCGCAAGTAATATTATAAACAGGCACCTCCACGGGCTGTGGCTGATTCACAAACTGATAGGGTATAACGCAGAGTCCATTGATGGCATAGTCTACCGGTATGGCCTCCGATTTATAACGCATATCAATCAGCATGGAACGTATAACGCCCTTGCCAGCGCCGACCATAAGGCCAGTTGGCCCGTTAAGATTATCCACCCAACCGGGCACGGGCTCATACGCCGAGGGCGAAACTGAGAGAACGTGAGCAGTAGTAGCACTAGCATTAAGGTGGAACAAGAAAAAAAAAAACAGAAAACTATGATCTGGGTGGGCCCGCGGCACGCGCTAAGCAATGGTGGTGCAGTTTATAGACAACAGCGGGTTGGAGGATTGAGCGCGTTTTGATAGCAGCCGGCGGTGGTGGTGGTGACGATGTTGGAGCAGCGCGGTTCTTGTTTGCAGATAGTTTGGCAGTCAAGTGGGAACAGCGGGCTGTGGGCAGGCGGTTGGACAGGTGCAAGCGGGGTGTGTTGTTGTTGTTTTCTTTTCATGCTCATTGAACTTTTTGGTCAATGACGAAGATGTTTGTACAACGTCTTGTTCACTCTGCGCTTCAAGCTGATCATTGATCATTGTGTGTGAGTGTGTGCAGTTGGGTGTATTTGTATTTGTATCTTTTATGTAGGCATTGATGTTATACGAAGTGATGTATATATATGTATATATATATAGTATATATATAGTATATTGTATTAACTGTTTGTGCATATTTAGCCGGCAACTTTGTTTTAAAGCTCTGTTTACACTGTGCTGGTTGTTGTTTTTATTGTTGTTCGTGTATGTAATTCACATTTAGCAGTTGGTGTCAAAAAAGCACGTCGGGATCATGGCCCATAAAGGCATAGGCAAAGCCCGGACCATGTTTAAGGTCGGCGGCGTTAGGCGGCAGAGAGCAAATCATAAAAAAAACACAAAAAGCATAAATCCCACAATTAGCAGGCAGACAAAGCACATAAATAGTATTACAAAACGTCTTAAACAATCCGTAGTTATTTTTGTTTTGTTTTTGGTTTTTAAAGCACACCCACGACAATAAAGTGTAGTGCTTTCAATTAGCCAACTTCGAGAAAAAACTTGAAGTGAACGTGGAGCGAACGGGATTGGGGTTTACAGGTTTTCAGGTATTCAGCGTATTGACTAGTTTTGAGCCGTTCCCGTTCACTGATGGCGAAGTAAAGAAATCTTAATATAATGTTGCCTAGTTACAACATAATCACGACTAAAGCTTTAATGCAAATCTTTTCTAATAAAATCGTAAATGTGACGTCAGACTAACCTTATAGTGTTGTAGGCAAGTATCCCACAGATAACTTCTCTAACTTGTATCTATTAGTAATAAGTACCTAATTTAAATTTTTAATTATTATCATAAAACATGTATGAGCTATTTCTTCTTGCGAAACTTCTGAAAGCGCCGTATACTTAATTTTCCCATAAAAGGAATAACGACTCTTTAAACTTAACTTCAAAAACCTCTAAAGTTTGCAAAAATACTGCACCTTAAAAACTCCTCCAGCTTTAATGCAAAAATTTTCTTACAAATATATATACCTTGTAGAGTTGAACACTTTTTTAACTAATAAGTACCTATTTAAAATTTTTATTGACTATCATAAAGCATGTCTATGTCTAACATGGTCTTTCGAAACTTCTCTTAGCGCCGTGTACTTAATTTTCCCAACGCCTTTTTAAACTAAACTTCACGTAAAAAATTATGGCACATTTTAGTCTCTAAATACTGCACCTTAAAAGATCTTCAAGTTTTCATGCAAAAATTTTCTAATGTATGGTACATCCATATTGCTTAGTAAGGTCACCCTTGTCATTTTTTAACTTTGTTGTAAAACTCCTAATGGTTTAAAAATATGTCTATTTTACTATCGTTAAACAAAAATGTTTTGTGTTTTCTTTGAAATCTTTTGTTAACGCCATAAACCTTGAAAATTTGCTGCATATTATAGAGCTCAAGTACGGATTTCAAAGAATCTTTGAAATTTAGTTCACAAAAAATGTTCACTGCCAGTTTTGCAATTTTTGAGCATTTTAAAGTAGGTTTCGTGACTGTTTTTTAAATTTATAATCAAAAGACTGAAGAGTGGACAGCCCCTAGCATGTGGTAACTATGCATACTTTAGGTATTTGAAGTCAATATTATGATAAGTAGGAGGTAGACTTATTTTATTTATAACAAATCTCAGTAACAATAGATTACAATAACATTTATGTAATGCTAATATATGCCTAATAATTATTTTTAAAAAGTAAAGCATTTGAAGGATGAATGATTTTTTCTGCTTCATATGGTAGATCCACCATAATTCACTACCTATTCTTATTCAAATAATTTAAAATACAAAAAACTGTGAAAACACGCCTTTTCGGTTTTTTACATTTAGTATATTTAGGGTATTCACACTTGCTGTTAGTACCTTTGCAACAAAACTATTATTAAAAATAAAGCATGAATAGTTTTTTTTGTTCTATGTTAGCCTGACCATTGTTGAATAATTTACTATCTATTCTTATGTAGCTAATTAACTCCGATTTTGTTTACATTTTGGGGGGTACTCACGATTGCTGTTGAGTACTTTTGCAACAAAATTATTATTAAAAAGTAAATGTATTAAATTTTATGTTTAATATGATATTGATTATTGCCTCATTTACTACCTATTCATATTGAAATAATTTAAAAAATGAAAAACTTTAAAAACATTCCTTTTGTTTAACTCAGATTTTTTACTTTTAGGGTAATTCAAGCATGCTGTTGAGTACTTTTACAACAAAATTATTATTAAAAAGTAAAGCATTTGAAGCTTGAACATTTTTTTATGTTTTATAAAATAGCCATCATAATTGCCTACCCACTCTTATTTGAATAATTCAATACGAAAAACTGTTTTAACATTCCCTTTTCGATTTGATAACTCAGATTTTTTACGTTTAGGGTATTCACGCTTGTTGTTGAGTACTTTTGCAACAAAATTATTATTGACAAGCAAAGCATTTGAAGCATGAATAATTTTTTCGGTTTTACATTGACAAATAAGTTTCCGGAATTCTTCTTTCTTCGATATTCGTGGTGTGGTCCATCATGAATGGGTTCCAGAGGCAGAAACGGTCAATAAGGCGTATTATGTGACTGTTTTGAACGTGAAGAAGATTGGAAGAAGCGTTGACATATGTGTATTGCTTCAGAAGGGACATATTTTGAAGAAGACAAAATAAATAACTATTTTGCGTTTTATTTAGAAGTTCCGGAATTGTCACAATGTATATAATTCCCTGCCTATTTTTATTTAAAAAATTTAAAATTCGAAAAACTTTGAAGCATTCCCTTTTCGATTTGTTAACTCACATTTTTTACATTTAGGGGGGTGTTCACGCTTGCTGTTTAGTACTTTTGCAAAAAATCTACAAAGCCGAATTTAAGCATTTCACTAGGGTTACCATGTGTTCGCTTTTTTGCAGAAATGTTAGATTTTTTCGCTCAATTAGACCGACCAACTTTTGTCATATTTTCATATCCTTTTCCAAGTATGTAAGTATATTTTCTACAAAAGTGGATCAGAGTAAGAAATCAAACTCGCAGTTGAGCGCAGTTGAAAATGTTTGAAGATTTAAAATCATATTTTCTGTCTTATAAGAACGACCTTAATATAATAAAAAATTTCTTTGTGAGCGATTTTTCTGAATGCTTTTTATATTTCGTCCTCGTTAAATCTGAGAATGCATCTGACAGCATGTTGGAAACTTTGGACGTGGACTGTCCGCTTTTTTCACTCCTACGGTCTAGTAACCCTTCTCCCAACTGAACTTTTCCTCAACCCTGACCCTTTACTAATTTTTAGTTGTAGAGTTGAAAATACAAATTTTTGCAAAATACACTATTAGCGACATTTTCAACGCCCCCATATTTCGGATTTTTTTTAAAACTATTGTATTTTGTGACACACAAAGCGCCAAAAAAAGAACAAAAAGTGAATTCTTATCATAAATTACATTTAACACAATTTAACAAATAAGTTCTAAATAAAGTAATTATTACTTTTTAGTGTCTGACCCAATAGCCGAATGATTGAGTTCTCTATGCTGTATAAACTTTTCTGTTAATTATTGTTTTTTTTTTTAGTTGTTATAGATATATAAATAAATATATAAGTGGCTAAGGCGTAGACAGCTAACGCGTGAGTTTTAAAAATGTAAACAAAATCCGGTCTTGGAGTTATATTTGGCAGCAAACTCAGGTTTCCAGCTCATATAGAAAGCATGAGAAATAAATGTATTAGAGCTAAACCCATAGTCGGATAGCTGATGAATCATGAAGAACATGATCCAAAATTAGTTGCCGGCTTAAATCCACTCTCACCTCAAAAGCTACCACATGGGGAGCTTGGGTGATGGGCGCCTCCGTCCAAATAACATCAAGAAGCTACAGAGGCTAGCTTGGGTATGTGTGCCACGAGATATAAGAATTTCTCCTACAGCAGCATTCGAAGACCTAATGGAATTAATAACGCTCCATATCGTATGGGGAGGTTAGGAGGAGGCCACTTCAGACGAAATAACCTCAAGCAGCTACAAAGACTAGTTTATGTATGCATGCCACGAGATATGAGAATCTCTCTGACAGAGGCACTGGAAGACCTAATAGAAGTAATAACACTCCATATCGTTATAAGGTACTAAATGAAAGCAACACTTGAGGCTCTATGCTCCACTGGGAGTCGAGGATGACAGTAGAAGACTGCCGCGGGAATTAGCAAAGAAACATATATATATATAATTCCCTGTTAGACCCCTTGGAGGAGGGGCATAGGGGATCTCTATTAATAACTGTTCGAACAGAACAGGGACCTACAGTTTATAGCCGAATCCGAACGGCGGTGTCTTTAATTAATAGAGACTTTCATGGCAAATAGCGTCTTTGAGCTAGCGATGCCAGTGCTAGGCAAATGCACCAGTGCTACTGCGGGGAATCGAACCACCGACCTTCGGTTTTAGAGGCGAGTATGCTACCACTTAAGCCACCGACGGCAAAGAAACATAGTGAAAGCTTAAAGTGGTCTCCTCTAAGCTGTTGCCTAGGAAAGAGATGACCACAGAGTCATGATAAATCTCCATAGAAATTTTAGCATTATTATAAAACAATTGGACCACTTAAGAAGGGATAGATCCCATGAAAAGAAGCAGCATTCGGTGGTATATGGACAAGTCTGAAGAAGGGCACTGGAATAGGCGTCGTGGGACCAAGAATGCGACAGTCAGAAGCTGTATACGCCAGAATGTACATCAGGACATCAACCTAGATAGGAAGACAGAGATTTCGCGTTACTTTTAAGTAGGTATGCGGCTATTGTTGCTCTGGCTGGCTTATAGAACAAAGTCTGCATTAAATGGATTCCGAAACATTATTGAAATTCCCGGAAACTGACAAGAAATGTTGCTGCGAACTGGTAATAGAGCCTGAACCTTATTGTAGCATTAGTAGCCACACCACCAGACTGATGTTGAAAGAAGAGATAAGATCGAGGAGAATAGTTGATCTTAAGAGTCGCAACGCATTATTCTCAACTATATTATTATTATAAACAAATGTATGAAAAAGTATCACAAGTAACTGAAGTATCTTCAGGCTTGAATATATTTGGTTTGAAGAGCTAAGTCTCCCTAATATGGATCCTAGGCCACTTTAAAAGTCCTGGGAACTAGCAAGAACAAGTGCTGCGTATCGGTAATGGAGCTTAGACTTTAATATGACTTATCAGACACACCACCGGACTGATGTTGAGAGAAGAGATAAAATCCTGGAGTCTAAGTAGGGAACATAGTAGACCCAAAAAGTCGCAGTGCAGTATTCCTAACAACATTATTATTATAAAATAAATGTACGAAAAAGAAGCACAAACTTAACTACTAAATCAACAAAAGGAGCGTTCACGCTATAGTTCATTGAGTTTTTGTGCAACCTTCACCTCAACGGCTCGACTTAAGAGCAAGCGTGAATAACATTTAAATTTCTACATTGAATTAAATTTTTTTAATTTTTATAAATCGATAAACAACAGTTAAAAATTGGTTTGGGACGCTAAAATAAATAAAGAAGCTTTGTTAGCTTATGGAATATATGAATAAAATTCATTAAAACAAAAATGCACGAGTTCTAAAGATTTCAAAATTACTTGTTTAAGATCTAAGTACAATGGAAGAGTTATACATATCACCATTTAATCGAAAATCTTGTTCTCTATAGGCATCTAAGCAATGCGCAATTGTGTTTTAATAAGTAAACAAGTCAACGATCCAATAATGGGGCGGTGCATAAATAATATTTAAAAAAAATTCCATAAATATATTAACTTGTTCCTATTACTTATATCGCATCTGTCAGTGCAGTCAAATGGACATTTTAACTCTGTTATTAATGATTGTTACCTTTAGCTTGGCTAATTAATAAATAATGATGCAGTAAGCCTAAAGCTGTACTAAAAAGTATATTTTATTTCTTTTGACTCCTATTGCTTAAATCTTGGATGCTGCTTCTATGCAATCCAAACTAAAACCCCAATCAACAATTTTTCATTTTATGATATAGACACCTGCGAATGGGAATGGCGCAATAGTCAAAAAAACAAGCTTTGCAGATTACATAAATAATAATACTAAAAAAAAAGCCAAAAGACACGAAATTAATTGCATAGTCAAAGATTAGTTTACACGAATGCAATTTCTATGGCACAATAATGCAAGAAGTCCAGCGACTCTTGCCTTGCAGCACGGAAAGGAAACAAAAAAAAATAATAATAATTTAAAAAAACAAATCATAATAATTAATGACATTAATAGTAAGGTAAAAAAAAATTCAAGCCGTAGGATTAACCAGCACAATAAGCAACCCAAAGTCAAGAGGCCTTGCGGCGACAGTCGCATAATGAAGCCCGCAAAAGCATTTCGAGAGCTAGCAGCAGTTGGAATCCCCTCCCATGGTTACACTTACCAATGCTTGGACGTGCGATGATAACCGGCATGGTTTCGTAATGATCGCGCACCAATAACTCAGCCAGACGCTTAGAGTAGGTGTATGTGTTGGGATGAGGCTTGAGCAGATCTGGCGTGATAGTGTCCAAAGTATGTACGTCCATCCATTCGGCCAGGCGCATTAGATCCTCTGGCTTGTGCGGAAATTCATAGACCTTTTCGTACATGACCTCCTGATCGCAATTGCAGAAGGCAGTGGATAGATGTACAAATGCCTCCAGTTGTTTCATTTGCTTGGCCACGTCCAAAGCACGTTTAGTGCCCATAAGATTCATATCGATAGCATCGCGCAAATTGCCCTCCAGCTTAAGTGTGGCGGCCATGTGGAACACAATATTGGTGTTGTCCACGATATACTTTAAGTTTTCACCGCTTAGACCAAGAGCTGTAAAGTAGAAATGAGAGTGATTTGGTGAGAAGGGTTTGAAAGTGGCGAATTAGGTGTGCATCTAAATAATAGGAAGAGTTCTGGACGTAGAAGCAGATGGGCTTTATTACTAGGAGCCAGAGGCTGTTTCTCACAAAAACGTTTCTAAAAAAAACACTTGCTCTAAAAAGCTTGCAAACAGCTGATAGATTTTACTCGTCTGGCACTCTTGCATTTCTACATCAACTTAACGGTTGCTGAAGTCGTTAGTCGGGCACTTTTGCATTTCTGCCCTTACAAAAACTTTTCTAAAAAAAACACTTGCTCTAAAAAGCATGCAAATAGGTGATAGATTTTACGCGTCTGGCACTTTTGCATTTCTACATCAATTTTACGCTTGCTAAAATTGTAAGTCGGGCACTTCTGCATTTCTGCCCCCACAAAAAGATTTCTTAAAAAAACACTCGCATATAAAACTTGTAAACCGCTGATTGATTTTGACAGTCCAGGCACTTTTACATTTCTGCATCATTATTACGCTTGCTTAATCGTTAGAAGGGCACTTCTAAATTTCTGCCCTCACAAACTTTTCTTAAAAAAAAACCTTCGCCTTATTAAACTTTAAAACAGCTGATTGCTTTTGCTAGTCTGGCACTTTTACATTTCTGCATCGTTTTTACGCTTGCTTAAGTCGTTTGTTGAGCACTTCTGCATTTCTGCCCTCACAAAAACTTTTCTTAAAAAATCACTCGCCATATAAAACTTCTAAACAGCTGATTTATTTCCTCATCTGATCATCACATGATCTGCCTTTGAGACTTATTTTTGGAGAAAGATTGAAAGCAATTTCCTTTTGCATTTTTTGTATCGTTATGACGCTTGCTTAAGAGGTTATTCGTGCACTTCTGCATTTCTACCCTAAGAAATTAACTGCCTTTGAGATTTATTTTTGGAGAAATATTGAAAGCAATTTCCTTTTACATTTCTGTATCGTTGTGACGCTTGCTTAAGATGTTAGTCGTGCACTTCTGCATTTCTGCCCTAAGAAATTAACATACTAAGTATCGCCAACTACTTTATTCACAAACGCTGCCTTTGAGATTTATTTTTGGAGAAAAATTGAAAGCAATTTCCCTAGTCTCATTACAAACTAGTGCAAAATAATTAATAACTGTACTGTAATTACAAAGGGCTCAAAGACCCCATTAAAAAAGTTTAAGTGAAACTAATTGTATGGGTAAGTCTAACGGGTAATCTAATTTGCCTGTTAGACTTCGCTGAATAAATCCCAACCTGGTATACACTATAATTAGGTGAATGACTCCATTACATGAACAATTAACTTTGTTACTTACTGTCATAGGTCACATCGCCCTGATAGATGCGCACTTTCTTAAGCACCTCGGGGCGTTCTTCCTTAATGCGCTGAAAGATGGGCAGCTTGAACATTTCCTCCAGACGTGTGTCCGGAGTCTTGCCGCGCTTTGGACGCACAATAATTATAACCTCCTTGAGCGAGTGACAGGAATAGAGCAGCTTCTCCAGCAGCACCTTGCCCATAAAGCCAGATGCGCCGGTAATAAACACCGTCTTATCCTTATAGTACTCCTGCACGGGGGATAGATCGATCGTCATGTTGCGTCTACAAAAAAAGGAAAACAAAAAACACATAAAACATTCAATTATCTCAAAGCGGGTTTTATGATTTCCACAATAGTGTGGATGTTGCAAAAACCAGTTGGGAAAAACTAAACTCCAGCGGTGGCAATTGTTGCAAGCGAAGCGGTTCCAAATGCGCAACGAAAGTGTCGCAAGTAGCTGGAAAAAAATAAAAATTGGGCTAATTCTGAACGGTGTGCCGTAAAAGGAATGCGTCGAATTGCAGGGGCCGTACGGATTGCAGCAGCAAGTGGCAAGTGGCGCGTGCAACACCAAACGGAAAGTAAAACCAAAACGGGTTTCATGGAGCAGCCGCCAGTTGGTTAAGACTTGGCGAATCGCATTTCTTTGCACATTTACCATGTTATGAGTATTATGCAATCGATTTTGGCGTTAGACGTCTAGGTAAACGGCTGGCTGATTGGCTTAATGGAGTACAATGGCGGCAATAGCTGCAACAAAATCTACCACAATTTGGGGCAAGAAGTTGCACAAATAAATATGAGCATAGTCTATAGTTTGGGAACGGCAGGCAGCTGGCGGCCACATCTAGGTGCAGATGTATTGTATGCATGATTACATGCCACACGCATACAACTTGTTGACGTTGTCGTTTTGTTTTTATAGACATTTACTATTGCCAATTTCACAATGGGGCTTTATCACGTTACACATGGCCAGTTACAGAAGCCGGCTTATGCTACCTTACAGTCAGCACCCCGTAGCACGCCTTGCACTTTGGCCGGAACGTCGCGACGTAGTCGTGACCATTGCTAGCGAAGCGTATGACATTTCCTAGACAACTTCAGCAGCATTATGTTAGATGTAGTAGCTTTTGGCATACTACTAGTTTGGATTTTTTTTTATGTTAGTAGTGCGGTTTTGCAAGATCTACCACAACTTGTGTCTACGATGAAATTGTTGATTTCATGCAACACTGAACGGGTTTTGATATTGTCACCATGTGTCTATTTGCATACTACAGTGTTGTAAAAAAGTCTTCAAATCTCTCTCCAAGTCATTAAACTCCCGTTTAAATAGTTGTGTTTTTAACACCATTTCATAATCACTTGCACTTGATGCGGCAAGATACATGAAGCGAACGAGTTAGATTTTATCGTTAAACTAAGGGGTTCCGCCATCTGCTCAACATTGCAACTGCAATATACTCTGTAAGATTTTTTGAATGCGTCGATACAACAGAATCGGTGACTCCAAATTATTTTCAGTGGAATTTTCTTTATATTTAGCAACATCGTTGGAAGCTCTGTGTTGCGTTTTAAGATTCTATCGAAAAAAGCTTGAGGGTTAATATTTCTTTGCGAGGTGAAAAAATTACAATCTTTTCACTCTTTATATATAGGGACATCTGTTTACTTGTTAATTGCATTTTAATCGTATATTTTCCGACATAAAATTATTTTCAGTGGGGGTTTCTTTATATTAAGCTTTCCCAACCGATTCCCAACCGATTTAAAAAATATTTCTTTAATAATTGAAGCTAAAAGCAAGGTCTGTGTCGAGTTTTAAAAACTCGGTAAAAGTTTGGGCCAAAATATTCTTTTGTATGACGATGTAAAAAAATTGCAAGTTTTTCACTTTTTATATATAGCGTGGGACATCTGTTTGTTCGTTTGTTTATTGCATTTTAATCGTATATTTTCTGACAAAATTGAGCCAATTTATACACCAAATGGAAATTTCAAAAATAATAACGCCCAAATGCCTATCACGGCTATCTTAATAGGTCCGAATGCGAACATCGTATCTTTTGATGTCGTTTTTTTTTGACGTAAACTTATCTGGCTGTTCCCCCATCCATTGAACGATTCGGCGACGTTGATTCGTAAAAGCAAATCGACAAAATTCCTAGAAAGGTGTTGCTCTTGCAAAAGATGGATCGACGATGTTTCTGGCAACTTGTCGACAATGGGCTTAACATTTTCTTCACAGAACAACTATTTTCTTAGTACACCTTTTATGCGCTGTTTAGTTGTTAAAAGATCCATGACTAAAATTGAGAATTATTGAACTTGACATATTTATGCCGAAGAGCATCAATTTTGGTATGTTGGGAATTATTAGTATTTAACAACCAAACTAACAGCTGGCCCACCCTCTATTACAAGCATCTTAATGACTGAACCTATTGCAGCCTTAAATTGCCTAGAACCAGAATACATTTCAAAGCGGAGCTCGTTGGTAGAAATATTTGCTATTTATTTATTTACAAAGGATCCGAAAACTAATTTTTTGTAACTTGTCTTTTCTACCCATTATTATAAAATCGAAGTTACAAAAGTATCACACTTTTTTTATAAAAAAAATATCGTATGCCATATTTTTTTTCTTCATGTCTCAACATTTTTTATAAAACTTCTCATTAAACCATTTAGTATAGTACATTTTTATGATATTTACACTAAAAAATAATAGCGATAATTATACTGTTTATAATTAATATAATATTTCATTAAAAAAAACTCTACACAAAGAGTTTTGCCGTTTTTGCGGTTGATAGTGTGTACAAACTTTTTTGCTGCACTGTTTATTTATTATTACAAAAAGCTAACTTTGTAAACTAAACTAATTTAGACAAGAAGCAGCAGCCTAATCGCTTAAACTGCAATTAGTGCATGACCAAAGCAGCGCATACAAAAGAAGTCTCAAAAACCTTGAACTCCATATAAGAGTATGTTGCAAGGGTCAACTAGCGAACGCTAACCTACATTTACCATTTACTATGCAGTATATACTCGTCTATATACTAAACATGAATATACATATAAGTTTATATTTAGCGCTTTTAGCGGAGATGCCTCATTGACGGCTGACTCTTAATTTTTGCTATGTTAGCGGAGCTCCAAAAAAATTGCAACATTTCCATGTTGATTGGCAATTACTATCGAAGACCATCAAGACCATGAACAGACAGACTTATTGGCTACGTCACAGCAACAGCAACAAAGTCAGTAACATGGAAAATAAATATTAATTAAAAATACAATCAAATGCGTCTGATGCAAGACTAGAAGACAGTTCACAAAACGCCCAAATCGAACGTAGAGACTATTAAAGTCACGGTGAATCCCAGACCTAAAATGAGCATTATTATTTATTTTTAGAGAAGCTCTTTGAGATGACCTATTTGGTGGTGTATTTATCTAAAATTAATTTAAAAATTAAAATTAGATAAAAAAAAATTAAAATTAATTTGAAGATTTTTACATATTCGGAAGAGCTACTAGCCATGTCAAAATTCCGACTATTTATCGATAAATGAAAATTCGATTTATCATTTTTAGACATTTAGACAAGCCATATATCCCGTTTAGGATAAAGATATTAACGTACATTTTTTTTGTATAATGGGAAATCACTTTTAATTTGGAAAGTTCAATCATTAGAAGAACCAGAAAATAGTTCTCAAAGGCAAAAACGATAATTAAGAATTTTAAAAATAAATATTAAAATAAGTGAAGCGATCCTCTATCTCCGATTTTGATGGGATTTTCATAATTAGAAGAGCTATTAGCCAATATTAGCCATGTCAAAATCCGATTATATGTCGAGCTATCGATAACTGAAAATTGGGTTTATCATTTTTAGACCCTTCTTTGACAAGCCTTAACTCCTAAACGAATTAAGATATTGACGAGAAATTTTAAATGACACTTTTTTTTTTAAATTATGAAATCACTTTCAAATTTTTAAATTAATGTCCAAAAATGATAAAAAATTAATTAATATTTTATCTATAAATGAAAAAGTGACCGCGAATTTTTTTTTTTGATGACACTTTTTTTTAAAGTGGGAAATCACTTTTAAAATTAAAAACCTTAAATGATAAAAAATTAAAAGAACTTTTCTTTAATTTCAGAGTTTATCCAGTTTTGAGATGAATTTCGAATTTTGTGTTAAATATGGCTAAATACCGATTCTTTGAATAAAATAGGTTTTATTGGCGAAAATTATCAAATCTCGAGTAAAATTGATAGAGATTAATTAAAACCGTCTCGAATGTGTGTCTGTCGAACCGAGAATTGGAATTCAAGAGAAATTGTAGAGATATTGTTTTTTGTGGCACCTCTGATAAATGGCTTTTTGTGGGGCTTAAATCCCGAATTTTCCAAAAGATTTAATAAAATTTGCACTTACTGATGGAGTCTTAAGAAAAGAAGTGTGCATAAAATTTGATTAAGGCAAAGGATGGACAAATATTAAAAGAACCAGTAAAGAATAAGACCATAAGACGCGTCTTGTCGCAAAATTTTATGCTCCTGGCACTTTTGGTCTTAGAGAAACGGCACAAATATAAGAAAAAAAAATTTAAAGGACTCAGAAAGCATATTCAGAAATACAATTTTCTTTCGCTAAAAATTATATAGAGTATTACACTGTCGGCCGCCTCGATTGAATTACTTTTTTTTTATTGTTGTGGGGTTTTACTAATTTTTTTTTAGGTGTTACAGTGTGTCAAACTATGATTTTTCAAAAATATGGTTATTATAAGCTTTAAAATGTTTAACCTAGAAGAAACGTAACCGCAAAAATTTAAACTTGGCACAAACTAAAACCTGGGTTCAAAAGTTCGCACGTGTTGTATTATGCACCTGAACCAAAGCACTCACAAAGCTATATAGCAAATCTTAGCAGATATATCGTATACAAGCCATAAAGTACAAAGTACTGCACTTGATTAAAACTCATTAAGTTCTTGAATTTGATTAAAAATCGGAAACTGGCGGAAAACTGACTTACAATTTATAGTTTTCTCTGCCTAATTACGTATGTGGATGACTTGCTTACTAATTGAACTTTGTCGGGTCTACGACTGGGTTTCTACAAAGTTTATAATGTACTTAAACAAAGTAGCAAATGAAGCTATAAAAATAAAATGGAAGCTCAATATGAAATCTTTATCGAAAGTGATGCACAACCTTAGCTTTAATAGCCAGAGTTGTGCGCCTTGCAGTAAAACAAAAGACTTAGGCAACAAACTTGAGCGTTTTGTGTACAGACATCTTAAGAGTTTTTACATTATATGCACATATGTATACCTCTAACAAGCTTTAATTATATTTGCTTTTAAGATTAGTATGAGATAATAAAATACACTTCATATATGATAAACATTTCATTAAGCGTATATATTATTTAATCGTTTCCCAAAATGTTTAGCCGCCAGCCAGGCGATAGCTATTAAAATGACATCTACTCGCATCTATTTTAAATACTTTGTATGTATTTACTAGATATGAGTACATTGAACAAAAACAAAACTTAAACCGGTTATAGTATTTGTTAAATCATTTAATTAACTACATGGTTGTAATAATTCCTCAGATATGAAAAAAAAAAAAACAAAAGTGTGCGTCTTTCTTTATGTTTACTTTTTGTTGTTCTTATTGACAGCATTTTTATACACTCTATTCCGAGCCGTAAGAAGTATGTTTAGTTGGTTTAGAATGTTGTTGTTGTTGTTGTTGTGAGTAATATCTACAAAGGTGGGGTCTTCAGTAAGTTTAAGAAAAAAGTTTTGGAATGTGAGAACAATCTGGAGAAGAAGGGTAGAAGCAGAGGCTCAGAGGTTACCCCTGGCGCTATATAAAGAACTAAGCAATGGATAAACCTAATTTTAATATGTTTTCAAAGGACCTATGCTTCAACTAGGAAATATATGGGCTAGGTTGAGTTAGGGCCGCTGCTGGCTTATACCCGTACACTTAAGCCTGGGCCGGACCGTTGTGACACCGCACGAATCTGTATGCTTTAGATTCATATTTACACCTCTTCTATATGGTGTTCTTAAAAAGAGTGCATTGCTGCAGCAATGTAGCTCGCAATCTTTCTCAGACAAGTGAACTCCTGCTCCGCTAGATTCTGAAGGAAATCGTATGCCAGGTTCTTTTTCCTGCGTCTACTAAGAGCTTCGCAGGAGCAGAAGAAGTGTGCATCTGATTGTACCTCTTCCTGTGTACATATATATACATATATCCGAATGTCCAAATAACTCGCTTAAACCATCTCTATCTGGCCGCATTAATTGTTCTTGAAAGAGCCTAGAAGCATGAAATTTCTACTTCTTATGTTCTAGTACACTAACTCCTTTAATTGAATGCAGTTTCTTGTATAGACTTCCCTTAAGGCCAATAATGCATTTTTACTTTCACAAATAATCATATTAAATCTCGACAGGGACATATTCATCTATCGGTAAAATTTTAATTACATTTTATAAATAACGTAAGTAGGTATATTCAAAAGAAAAAATTTTAAAAGGTTCGATGCTCCGCTAAAAAGAGCTAAAGTCATCAAAATCGTTGTGGAATTTTATAGAAGGTGTTTTTTAATAAGGCTTGGATTTCTGAAAGGAGTATCTTTGAGTCTAGTTGTCACTAGTAGGCATATTCAAAAAGAATAAATTTTGACAGATAATTAAGATGCTCCGCTAAACAGAACTAAAACTTAAACTGGAAAAAGCTACAGTCAACAAAATCGATGTGGACTTATATAGAGGGTGTTTTTTTAGTAAGGTCCATATTTCTGAATGGGATATCTTTGCAACCAGTTGTCTTTTTTGACAAATGTCAATGTCATTTTATTCAGTAAGGTCCAACAATTCATCATGGAAAGATTTATACTACAATAACGTCCTTAAGTCTACGAGATTTATAATCAAAATCAGTTTTCTTTTTGCAAATACTTAAGGAGCTATTAGTACAATTTATGAAGTGAGTAATCCATCAGAACGTGCTATTCGTCGTGTTCTTGATCACAAATTTTTTTTACTCTTTGGGAATCCTTGGATAATTTTTTGACTTTTTACTTCCAAGGTTTTTGTACTTTTTTTAAAATTTAATTTAAAACTTAAATCCTCAAAATGGCTCTGCAATAAGAGAGACTTAGTTCACTAGGGATGCCCTATAGTTTTTCAACATTCTCTACCCCTCCACCTGCTCTTCTCAAATTTCTTTCCTATTCACATTAAGGGAACACAATGTACCTCATGGTCCCTGGGTGATATCAGTCTCCAATTTAATATGGGTATTTGTAGACACGTGTAATGAGACTACGTTTTTAAATTTTTTTTTTATTTTGGATTAAACCTGGTTACCTGCAAAAGTTTCACTGTTTAGCCCAAATCTCATTAAGTAAAAACCTGTCAGAAACCAGACATTATTAATCCCCATTTATTGGCATACATTTTTTAAATGCGTCGCGGATTGCAACCCATTTAATAAATTATAAAAATTTGCATTTAAGCTCAAGTTGACTTAAATATAAAAATTCCTGAATTTTTTTTAAATACGAAACCTGCTTTTGAAGCTCTGATTCGGTTGCATATATTACAGGGTATATTATATTCGCCATGTCTCGACTGTAGCCGGCTTATTTATTGTATTTATTCAAGTGTTATAATGAACATATGTGCAGGCACTTAGTCTGGTCTGCTCAGAGCTGGCTTAGAATGAAGCTACTCATAAAGATAATGCAAATTGCAATCAAGTTTGTGTCTAATTGCAACTATAAATTCAAATACCTTTAACCTTATTTTTGGAGCACTTGGGGCGTAGCTGTAAAGTTTATTGGAAAATTACCGACACTCAAAACCATGAAATCGAAACAACTTAAAGATTTAACCTTTAGCCAAGGCTAGGAGCCCCCTTCTGTGGCATTTTTTAAATACAAATTAGCTGTCAAAAATGCAAAGAAAAAAACACAAATCCCCAAATATGTAAATTAATTTTTTGTATCTTTTGCCATTAAAAGATACAAAAAAAAACCCCTCAAAAAACAAACGTAACGAAGATGAACGCAAAAAGCAGACAAAAAAAATAAAACAAGTATTTTGAGTAACCCAGAGCTGGAGAGCTACGAAACTATAAAAATGAGCCAAAATTATTCAAATCAAAAACAATCAACCTAATTTCCCAATTTATGCAAAATTATTAATTTTGTGCAAACTTTAATTTATGGCAACAAACTGGATAGTGCCAAATAACACAAGACCAACCTGTCTAGGTAAGTGGGGTAAAAAGTTGCATCTTTCTATTATGCAAAATTAAAACGAATGGAACCGCAGCGAACTAGTTCACAGACTAACCCTGACACGTTGCTGCTCTGGGGTTAAGTGGAGCAAAGTCATGGTAAAATTTTTGAGGATGCTTTTTTGATTGCCTTATAAAAGATGAAGTTACTCGTGCTCAAAAATAGCCAAAAAATTCAAGTGCTTCGCTGCACAGTAAGCTAATAATGACTAAAATGCTTTAAATTTTGTTGTTTTTAATTGCTCAGCTAAAACAATAAACCATAAACAAATTATATCAAACGACGACTTGAGACGAAGGTCATTAAATATTTTTTTTAAGTAAATTATGGTTAATTGTTAAACAATTTTCAAGCTTTGCAAAATATGCACTAAATATGCAGTTTATGCCACCAAAGTGTTAAATGATATACCCCGTAAATACTTAGTTATGGTGCGTGCAAGCGTTTCAATTACCTTTTGCAGTTGTATTTTTTTAATTAAAAAAAAACAGTTGGAATCTATTTTTTTTCTTGTTTAAAACACGTTACACTTTACTCAAGTACGCGCGCACGACTTTTTTTACAGCAGCCTCGGTCAAGAGAGTTGTTTGTTGACACGACAATGACCAAAAACGCGTCCAATAAAATTGTATATTTTTTATTTTTTTAAATCGCTTTGACAAAGAATCAATAAACAAAAATGCCACGAGTATATGGAGCTTTTTTGCTTATCAAACTGGTACAAAAAACAAACACAGATGATGCTGACGCTGCTGTCGCTGCTGGAGCTCTGGCCAGTTATGAGATGTGCTCAGTGCTGCGTTCAAAAGAAGACTGAGCGCGGCCTAGTCCGGGCTTGTCAATATGAATGAAAACGACTTTAAGTGGGCATATTAGCCGAGCAGGGTAATCGTTGGCTGTGTTTGGATTCGCACAGTGGCCATAATACGCCAAACTGCTGCGTATTTCGACATATTAAAGCAGAGCATATTTTTTATACCGATTATGCTAAATATTTGGTTCAATCGGCTGGTTGTACTTAAGCGCGAAAGTTAGGTAGAGCAGCAGCTTTTAAAAGGAATTAGGAAATTCTCATTTACAAGAATTCTTTAGTTAGACCATAGGCCAAAAAAATCTCTTTTCTATTTATTAAGGGAAATTTTTGAAAGAAAAATATTAGAATGCATTTAAACAACTTTCTTTATATATTTTTATAGCATCTTCCCAACGTTATTCTGATAAATTTTTGGTAACAATAATCGCCTAGTCGTAAGCTCTCAAACCTTAGCAAATTCCCATTTACAAGAATTCTTTTCTTAGACCTGAACCAATGCCCCGTCAAAAAAATTTTTCGCCAAAAAAATCTCTTTTCTATTTATCTAATAAGAAGGGCAATTTTTCTATATTGGAATACCCCAATTATTTTTGCAAGAAAAACATAAGACAGCACTTGAAAAACTTACTTTAAAAATAAATATTTTTATAGCATCTTCCCAACATTATTCTGATATATTTTCGGTTCCAATAACTGCATATTTGTAAACTATGAAACTTTTAAAGACTTAAGAAATTCTTATATACAAGATTTTTTTTACTTAGATCTGATACAATAAACAGAAAAAAAAAATTGTTCGCCATAAAAATCTTAATTCTATAATCTAATTCATCTAATATAGGAAAGCAGTTTAATGCCCAACTTTTCGTAAAATAATAAATGAAATGGTTCCATTTCTGAAAAAACAAATAATTTTTCCAAGAAAAAGATAAGAAAGCTTTTGAAAAACTTTGTTTAAAAAATATATATTTCTATAGGATCTTTCCAACGTTATTCTGATAAATTTTTGGTTACAATAATCGCGAAGTTGTAAGCTCCCAAACTTGTAAAAGAACTTAAGAAATTCTCATCTTCAAAATAAAATGTCTCCAACCAAATCTCTTTTTTATTTATTTAATATGGGATGGCAGTATAATGCTAAACTTTTCGTAAAATAATAAGTGAAATTTTTCTATTTCTGGAAAACCAAAATTATTTTTCCAAGAAAAAGATAAGAAAACATTTGGAAAAATAACTAAAAATATATGAATATATATTTTTAGCATCTTCCCAAGGTTATTATATAATAATTTAAGCTTTAAAACCTAGAAAAAAAATGTTTAAGTAAGGTGAAAATATAACTATATTTTTGCGGCGATTTTAGTAAATTTTTATTCACTAAATATATTTATGGCATCTTTCAAGCAATGTCAATTTATGCAAAAAATTATAAATAAATTAAAGGGTCTATCTAGATAAGGTGGATAATATATAAATAAATAATATAAGGATAATGCAAAAAAATAATGTTTCGCTTAATTAGAAAAACGTGATTTTCGTTTTTATTTATTATTATTATATTTTTAATCTATGTTTGCAATAGGGCTATTTAAAAAATATTTATTTAATTTTTATACCCTGTACCGTATGGTCCAAGGGTATATTAAGTTTGTGCAAGCCGAAAATGTATGTAACATATAGAAGGAGACGTCGGAGACACCCCAAAGTTACCTAAAATATGATCAGGGTGAATAGAGAAGTCGATATACCCATGTCCGTCTGTCCGTCTGTCCGTCCGTCTGTCCGTCCGTCCGTCCGTGTGAACGCCTAGATCTCAGAGATGGTAAGAGCTAGAGTTACCAAACTTTCACATTAGATCCCATATTATTCCATAGGAGGCAAGTTTATTTTATTTTTTTGATATCGGGGATAAATTATATAGCTCCCATGGGGGTGTTTGAGACGACCTCGACAAAAAAAAGCGTTTTAGATGAATAATTCGTTTGTTTATGAAGATATCGTAACGAAATTTGGCAATCGAAAGTTTTTTATAGTTCCCAATCACTGTACCAAATTTAATCAAAATCGGTTGACTATATCATATAGCTCCCATAGGACCGATCGGCCAAAATAACTTTTTTAAAGAAAAATTGGCTATATTTCGTTTTTTAATAAAGATATCCTAACCAGATTTGGCGTTTGGAAATTTTTTAGACCACTTAAGCAATGTGCCAAATTTGAACAAAATCGGTGGACTATATCATATAGCTCCCATAGGTCCGATCTTCCTAAACATCGATTTTTTAACAAAATTTGTTGTGTTTCGTTTGTTTGTTAAGATATTGGGACCAAATTTGACATTCGTGAGTATTTTATAGTTCCTAAGCACTGTACCAAATTTAATCCAAATCGTTTGACTAGATCATATAGCTCCCATAGGACCAATCGGTCCAAAAACACGTTTTTTATACAAAATTCGATGTGTTTTGTTTGTTTGTAAAGATATTTGAAATAACTTTGGCATTCATATCTTTTTTAAGGTATTTAAGCACCGTGTCAAATTTTATTGAAATCGGTTGACTATATCATATAGCTCCCATAGGAACGATCGGTCAAAAAAAATTTTTGATTAAAAATTCTTCTGTTTTTGGTTTTTTGTGAAGAAATCGGACTTTATTACAAGCTAGTGGTACAGGGTATCCTAAAGTCGTCCGCGCCCGACTTTACGTCCGCCATTTTTTTTAATATATTTATTTTTTTTACGCGTTACGGCTTAATATAAAAAAACGACTTTTTCGTTTTTGTTATTTTGCGACTAACCTACCTGATATTTTTAAATCAAACTTTGTTTTAATAAAATGACAATACGGCTATTTAAAAAAAATATGTTTAGTTATTTTTTTTAACTGGCACATTTTCTTAAAAAAATTTAAAAGAAAAAAAAAATTTATATGAAACGTAAAAAAAATATTTTATCATTCGCTGGTTATTTGCTTATAAAGCAGGCTTAAAAATGTTGAACCCATTACGATATTATTCTTGCTTATATTGTTGAACATCCTTTTTTTTAGATTTCTTTTGAAGTTTTTTAATGCTTTTAACATTTCACATTATAAAAAAAAAATGTATTTAAAACTTACGAAAAAAAATGTTTAAAGAGTTATTATTTTTACTCTATAAACATATTTTGTCAAAATTGAACACCTTCATATTAAGCATATAAATTAAACGCCAACAAATTGATTTCTACCACTGTGCGTTACTTTCATACACCATAACTCTACCGAATGGGAGACGGTCTATTGGCTGGTAAAGCGATCGGTCGGGATGTGGCAAACAGCAAACAGGCATTGCTTTATGCATGAACCTGTTCGTGCCTGTAGAGCTTTGTGCAGAAATAAATATCTATTAGCTGTTTCAATATCTTGTAGGTACATTTGCTTAGTAAATTTGGCGGAACTTTGATTTTGTATTTTTTGTCTTGAACTGTGCCAAAAGGAATATGGTTTGCCGTTTATGCAATTTTGTAAGCAAACATTTTATTTTTTTTTCAATAGCTAGTTAAGTCGTAAAAGTGGTTCAAATGGATGTTATGCTGGGTCATTAGATTTAAGTTTCGAAGACGTTAACGTTTTGTGGCTTTATGCTTTCTGCTACACTGTTGACCGTTAAATTTGCATGTTTATGTATTAACATATATTTTGCAAAATTTGTTATGAACGTCAAATAAATTTAATTTTTGGCAAAATTTTGCAAACTATTGATGCTTTAACCTTTTACGCAACAATGCCGGGAGAAGCAAAAGTTTCGTTTATGTGTCTCCAATGCTTTATTAATTTATTCCTCTTCAAATTAATATGAGTGCAAACTTTTAATATATTGCAGTTTCTTTTTTGTTTGTTGCTTCAATGTGATGTCTACCACCTATATAGACACATTAACATGAATTAATGCTTATTATAGATTTCAAAAGTTGTTTTCATAAAAACTGGAATCAATGTCTAACCTATAACAGCTCGTGAAAAATATTCACTGCAATTATGGAATGAATTCATTTAAATGTTAACTTTTATGGCATTAACATTTTTTTAAATAAACTTTCATACACATACAAAATTTATTTTTAGACCCTTGCAAACTAACGTGAATTTAAGCTTTCGTGATTAATTGAAACGACAGTTAAAATGTACTTTGCTTGGTTTTTCTTGTTAAACGCTATTTACAAGAAGTTACTAACTGTCCAAATAAGTAACTTAACAAATGAAAACAACAAGAAAACGACTAATAATCATAAATAAAACGAATTACATATTTGAAATTTTGGCGATGTATGCGTTAGCACATCTCAAAGTCGTGTTGCTGATATCGTATGATGTCATACTCACTAACATCGATAAGGCAGCTGTGACTTATCGGTTAATCGGTCTTTATTCATCCCTACATCGACTCTCCACGCGATTTCATTTCTTTTTGGCGAAAAGAATTGCAACATGGCCGAATTAGATGATTTCTTTGCGAAAAAGGATAAAAAAAAGTCAAAGGGACAAACCAAACCCAAGTTTATTACCGCCGATGAGCTTGTTAAAAACTTAGAAGACGGCACGAAGCGTGAGGTGCTGGCTGCCAAGCCAAAAAAGCCTGACGTCGCGGTTGCAGCGGCTGGCGGCGTGGCAGTAGGCGGCGACAATGAGAACAACATTAACGCAGTGGAACAACCAGCAGCAGCGGTAAATTAAATAGAAAGTGCGTCAGCGTAAAACATGTTCATGTATATTTTGTTCTATTTTAGCAACCATCCTCAACCAATGATGAGGAGTGGAAAGAGTTTGAGGAGGAGCAGCGCAAGGATTATAGCGGTCTAAAAATCGGCCAATTGAACATTAACGAACATCATCAGTTACAACAGTCTGATGACGTCTACGATGATGATGAGGACGATAGTGAAGGCAATGCCACCACCGACACAAACGTAAGGCGTAGTGGCTATGGCCCATGGAAAAAAGTAATACCTGCGGAAGAAGTTATGCAGATACCAGTCGAGATTGAAAGAGAGAAACCATCAAAAGTGTACATTTCACCTGCGTTACGCTACAGTGTAAGCAACTATTTAAGAACTTGGCTCTTTATACGCTTAAACTAATTGCTCATTTATTTATTTATATATAGCAGCAAGTCGGAGGCGGTAGCGGTCTTGGTAGTGGCAGCGGTCTGCGGACAAGGCGTACTGCGCCCGATATTACCAACACCGAGTTTTTTCCTACTTTAAATGCAGCGCGTCCAGAGGAGCAACGTAAGAAGAAAAATGAACCCGCCTTCGAAGAAGTCCGTCATGGTGGTCGCTTTCAACGTGTGCAAGAACAAACAGCTGCACCTACTGCGGCCACAAATCGATTCCAATCGCTTGATGACGAAGCGGACAGCTAGGCCTTTAATGCCAGCTGTGCCCAGCCTGCTGCTGTTGCTGCCTCAAAAGAGTTTCACCATATGTACTACAGTTGCCGTTGCTTGACGCGTCTAGCACTGGCTTCAAGCGAGACCTTGGCGCGACATTCAGTAACGATTTTTTTTATTGAGTTT
The DNA here is from genome assembly GCA_037043745.1 of Chymomyza amoena. Lineage (NCBI taxonomy): Eukaryota > Metazoa > Arthropoda > Insecta > Diptera > Drosophilidae > Chymomyza > Chymomyza amoena. The sequence continues at coordinate 116,395 of JBAMAX010001825.1, forward strand.
TTTCTGTATACATATATTAACTTCCTCTAGGCTTTTGGATTAATCCCCCCTCAAACAAATATTGTACTATTGTTCATTTCTAGGTTTGCATTTTTTAATTATGGAATCAATGTACTACATTATGAATAATAGCCATGCGTTGAAGTCCACTTATAAATACCAATTTGTATAATTAATGAAAGCACATCCATATTCTATTGCAATGACTAGTCATCGGTGAATAGATCCTCATGAATGCTATCCGCATAGCTGCAAAAAATCGTTTAATAGCTCATGTCGTCTTTGCTTTTAATATTTGGATCGCGCGCTGACCTTTCACTGTACGGCTTCTCTGGCGTATTATGATACGATTGCAGGTGTTCCTTGGCCAACAACTTGTCCGGAAAGTTACGTATGAGGTACAACCAACACTGAACCGTTCTACCAACAAATATTTTTACATAATACTCTGGCACTCAAGAGGCTTATAAAGATAAGTCTATTAAGTCTTACTCGTTTTGTTCAGTGATTATATTTTGCTGTTCCCTGTCGTAATATGCTGGATAGTCCTCTAAAATGTCCAAGTTGCTTAGCATCTGCTCGTCTACCTCGTAAATCTCACCAGCAATATTATGACCAAAGCCCGGTTTATTCAGTAGAAATGGAATGTTGTAACGAGTTCCGATCACTAGGGGAAATTTAACTTCCGTCTTTCCTGTGGCCAAAAAACGCGCCAATCCATTTTCCTGGCGCTTTAGCCAGGGTACATGATTTGGCTCGCCTCTTTTTAAAGTGCCGTACACAAACACTTTAACCAGCTGCTTGGACATTCTGGACATAAGTGCTCTGGCTTAATAAAGTCGTTATACCAGTTTTTTGTTATCGCCTCATGTTTCCAAACTTAGGAATTTTTTATTAAAAAGCTCCAGTTTAGGGGCTTGCCAACTCTGTGCAACTAAAAGCTCTTCTTCATGCCATTTTTCTCATTCACAATGAATGTTATTTGAAAGCAAACGTAATTGCACGATCATTTAAAATAGAAATTTGTGTGTTGTATATTAAAATGCGTACTATTTTTTTCAAATTGTATTTATTAAATATACTTTCGTCTCGAGAACTATTATAATTACAAGCTACAAGATAAATCACTAAAGCTAGTATATCAATACATATATCAATGTGTTAAGTCTCACTTGTGGGAAAACGTGTACGTTTTTATGTACATGTACATATACTGTAGCATGTTATACAAATGCATTAACTGGCCAAAAATAATAATTGACAAAACTTCCAGAGCACATTTCTAACGAAAAGAATGACCACCGCAAAGTTTTTTAGTTTTGAGCAGTGTAGGAAAGATCGTCCTGTGCAGGATGCTTGTGTGTGCGGCGATGTCTCTGTATATAAGGATGTGTAGCGTTGTTCTCATAGCTTGATAAATGAGGCAATGAGAGCAGTTTTTCCGGATACTTTTGCAGCAGATAGACCCAGCAAGGCACGGTTCTAAATTAAAAATTTATAAATAATCATTTCTATGACGTCAACAAATATAGCTTACCCTTCACCCACGCCAATGTTCATGTCATGCTTCTCGCGTGTATAGATATCCTGACAATCCTCTATGTTATCCAGGGAGTTTAGCATACGATCATCGACCTCGTAGATTTCACCAATTACATAATTGCCGACACCGGGTTTGTTCAACAAAAATGGAATATTGTAACGCGTGGCGATTACAAGCGGCAACTTCTCAGTGGTTGTAGCTCGGCACCAGAACTTGGCGAAGCCGTTTCCGGTGCTGGCCAAGATGGAGTTGCTGGGTTGGCCGTACTTAAGTGCGCCATAGACGAAAAGTTTATGCAGAGCAGATGATGCGTTCTATATGGTGGGTGTGGTGCACAGAGATAACAAGTGGGGTTAGGTAATTATATGCAAAAGTAATTTAAAATGAAGTAAGTGTGGCAGGTAACTAACGCGCTGATTGATGCAGATCAGACAGCAAAACTTTTTTTTTGCGCTGAAATTTAATAGACCCCCCAAACAGTCGGCATAGATAAGACAGCTACAATATAAATCAACTGCGTGTGCTTGTATATTTAAAGCTATATGTATCTGTGCGTATACAAGTACATATACTAATCTACAAAGCGTGTGCGGCATTATTTACTTATCAAATTTTGTTGGTGTTAAAACAAGTTTCAGCCACCTTAATTGAATTTCAATATTTATATCGTTCTGTTTGCTATTATTGTTAAACACTCACAAATTTTCTAATTTTATATAAGCATGTGCGTGTTTCACGAATGGCGCAGCAGCAATTTTTTTAAGATATGATATCTATTAATATGTATGTACTAATAATAAGTATCATAAGTAATTGCGGCTTAATCAATGCAATAAATTGCTTCAGAATGCACATGCAATAAAAACTTGGCTAATTCCAGCTGATGTAAGTGAGCCCCTAATGACTTTGCACATGCCAACTGTGAAGACTACCCCATAGTTTGTATATGCTTACATAATTCTAAGCGAAGACACTAGCACACTTATTAATGTACATATATATGTACATACATACCAACGTATATAGAAAAAATAACACCCGTTTTGAGATAAGCCTAATGAGCTATTCAAATTTTTCCCACGCCTGATTACAACTTTCACTTGTTTGGTTATCCTGCGATGCTGCCAACTGGCTTTGAAAAGGACTGAGGTATGTATATACTATATGTATGTATTGTACATACATACATTCGCACACATACATTGCAACACTTACCTTAATCTGGCCCATTTTATCTTTATTGCTTGCACAGATGTAAAATTAAATTAAAAACTTGTACAAAAAAATTTAAATTTTTATTGTGTGCTGCTGGAACAACCAGATACAAATTATATATTCCAGAAAAGGAACTTTCAGTTTAACAGCAAAACCGAACCGTTCAAGTGAAGAGCAAAACTCCGTCTGAACTGGCCGAATGTTTAAACGCCACCGTTTCGTCTCTGTGCTGTGTTTTCGTTTGCGCTGTCGATGACGTCTCGTACATACTTTTTGTATATATACGAATACGTATATAAGCATACTTATATGTATATACATACATATACATCAAAAAGAAAACGACAACACGCCACAACCGCCCATTCTTAGCGCCGTCGCCGGCTTTATATTTTTTTGTTTTGCGATACATATTCTAATATTTTCCCTAATGCCCTACTGCGTGAACAGATAGTAAGCGGCTAAATACTTGCTTAATTGCACATATATGTATGTATATAAGTACCCATTGGACAAAAAGTTGCCCAGTTCCTTAACTCTTAGCAGCAAGTATATAACAGGTTTATCTTAAGATTCCAGTGGCGTTGTTACTACTAGAGGGGCTACACCTGTAACTATAAACCCTTGAAAATGACATTTGTGCAAGGTCAGGCGCATTGTTTCCAAATAGTAAACATAACTTGCCCTATCGATAAAATCCCCCTCAGCGGGTGGTAGCCCAACCGGCGCCTCTGACCGGCACGTACACGCGTTTTGGCATGATTGGCAAGCTCAGAGCATTTCGGGGGCAGGTTTGTTTTTGTTTAAGTGGATACTAAATTATTCATTTCATTTGGCTGACAAGCCTTCCTGCATACCTGTATGTGTTAATATATGTAAAAAAAACAATGCATAAATGTATGTACTATTAATGTTATGTGTATGCACTTTTATTTGCTGCATTTTGCAAGAAATACAACGCCTTTTTGGTAAGATTTACTAAAGCACATGCTAAGTATATTCATATATAGTATGTACGTACATTCATGCGTACATACATACATACATATATGTATGTATATCAATTTATATGAATGTGTTGACGCACGCACTATATACAAATTTAAATATTTATGTTCAGGTGTAATTATTTAAACATATGTATATAACTAAATACGAGCTATTATTTACATGTGCAAACACATCACATACATATGCACAAACATTTTGTTTATTTTGTTATTTTTGTGTTTTGTTTTGCTAATGTAACACCAAAAAGCTCATAGCTATTTTAGTTCCTTATTTAATCAGCTGTTTTCAAAGGCTGATTAGAAAGTATCGAATACACGTATGTTATATATAAATCGATATATAACAATCGGCGCTAAAGCAGGGCGTTTAAAAATTAGTATGAAACATATTATTATTTAATTTATAGAGTTTAAGGTAAAGAAATCATTTTATATATATAAATATAAAATATAATATAATAATATTTCTTATTTTGCAAACTCTTAAAACTACAAATATTTTTATGATTGCAGTTTTCTTATTTTGAAATCGCTAAGCTGGAGATATACAGACTGGTTATGACGGGTTCTGCTGAGGTAAAGAAAAGCAGTCAAGTAATAGTATTATATATGTATATAAAAATAAAAAAATATAAAATATAATATTATAATATTTTTTATTTTGCAAAACTTTTAAAACTACATATATTTTTATTCTTTGCAGTTTTCTAATTTTGAAATCGCTAAGCTGGAGATATACTGACTGGTTATGACGGGATCTGCTCAGAAAACATTATTATGGAGAAAATTTGTATATGGGAGTGAGGGAAAAAGCTGAGTGCAGATGAATTTTACTTTGTTCTCTGTACAACAGGAATCTCCTCAGCCACAACTCAGTAATAAATTGAATTCTACCATTCTATTATAAAATAAATAAATATATATATATAATAAATATATTGTCGAAGGCCCCAGCAGCTAGAGCTCGATAAATTATTAAGTTTAGTATTAAATACTAGATTTAATTTGTTAAAATAAATAAAAATCTATTGTTTCAGATCCAAGTCACCAAAGAGGCCTAATACGGATGAGCAGCAAAATAATAGGTACATTTATTTCTGAGCTTGTATTCAACTTCTTCGATGCATATATTATACCCTTTACAAAACAATTTTTTGTATTTTTAAAACAGGATTTTTGTATTTCGTCTTCCTATTTCTACAAAAATTGCAAAATACAATATTTTATTATAATTTGTATAATTATTATATTGGAAATAAAAATAAAATCAATGACCTTAAACAAAGGCAATTTTTTGTTTTTAAAAAATGATATTTATTTATTTATTTTATAGAGATTAAGTAAATTTATAAAATTAACTAAAATTTTAAGCACAGGCAGCGAAAGGCCTTCGGCTCGACAGGATATTTGTAAATTGTCTCCCTGTTCATACAAAATTTGTTAAATAATAAAAATCTAATAAGCAAGCTAAAATTGTAAATTACAATATTTTATTATAGTTTGTATAATTAATTTTATTATTGAGGAAATAAAAATATATTCAACTAAATTAAACAAAGGATATTTTTTGTTTTTAAAAATGGATATTTTGTTTAAGTTGCTAGGCTCTTAAAATATATCAAATATTCTGGATGCAGGAATCTACGATCAGAACCATTTTGTTGTTGAAAGCCCAATGAACAGCCTTAAACCGTTATTCAAATTTAAAATTTGAATTTTCTGAGCATTTTGTAAAAACAAAAAAAATTTCAATCGATTTTCGCTAAATTAAATAGTTATTATAATCCTTTTACATTAGCTTCTTAGTTTCTATATATAACTAACGTTTACATATTTAAACAATTTTTTTTATTTATATATATTCAAATTGTTAATCTAACTAAATTTATCAAATAATATAAATAAACAAGCTAGAATTGAAAATAACAATATTTTATTAAAAATTGTTTAAATATTATTATTTTTGAAATAAAAATAAACTGATAAACCTAAAAATCCATGTTTTTTGTTTTGAAAAAAGGATATTTTGTTTCAGTTGCTTAGCTCTAAAAATACATCAAATATTTTGGCTGAAGGAATCTATGGAAAGAAACATTTTGTTGCTCCAAACCTATTGAACAGCTTTTATCCGTTACTGAAATTCAAAAATTTAAATATACTGCGGACGATTTGACAAAAAAAAATAAAAAATTTGAATCGAATTTCGCTAATTTTTGACTCTGAACGGATTTCAGCTACCAGGCGAACAGAAATCATAAGCAAGTGGCTGCAGAATAAAATTTGTTCTAAAAGTGTCACTAAAAGTATGCCACACTTTTTTTGCAAAATTTATTTTTTTGTCTAAATTTTGTAGCATACTTTAAGTTGCTAATTTTAAGTTGCCTTCTGAATTTTCTGCATTTCTGTTCGCCTGGTAGTTCAGCTGCTTTGATAACCATTTTTGTATGGAAAAATTGCAAAATTGAATTTTTTTTTATTTTTTTTAGCTGTTTTCAGATTCAGCAGCGGTCTTCTTTCTACATATGCATATACAACTTTTTTTGCGATTGTATTGAACATTCTGGGACGCTGTAACGATTTAGTTTCTGAGCCGCCCAATCTCAAGGTCATTCGATTTGGCAATTTATTTGAGCTTGCAATTTCCCCAACCCAACTGTAAACTTCCAAATAAAAAAAAAATATGTTTTGCGTTATAATTATTTATTTATTTAATAAAATTAAATAGTTATTATAATCCTTTTACATTAGCTTCTTAGTTTCTATATATAACTAACGTTTACATATTTAAACAATTTTTTTTTATTTATATATATTCAAATTGTTAATCTAACTAAATTTATCAAATAAAATAAATAAACAAGCTAGAATTGAAAATAACAATATTTTATTAAAAATTGTTTAAATATTATTATTTTTTAAATAAAAATAAACTGATAAACTTAAAAATCCATGTTTTTTGTTTTGAAAAAAGGATATTTTGTTTCAGTTGCTTAGCTCTAAAAATACATCAAATATTTTGGCTGAAGGAATCTATGGAAAGAAACATTTTGTTGCTCCAAACCTATTGAACAGCTTTTATCCGTTACTGAAATTCAAAAATTTAAATATACTGCGGACGATTTGACAAAAAAAATAAAAAATTTTCAATCGATTTTCGCTACATTTCGAGTCTGAACGGATTTCAGCTACCAGGCGAACAGAAACGACAAGCAAGCAGCTGCAGAACAAAAATTTAACTAAAACTGTCACTAAAAGTATGCTACACTTTTTTGACAAAAAATTATAAAGTGCTAAATTTATTTTATTTATAATTTATATAGCATACTTTTAGTTGCTAATTTAAAGTCGCTTTCTGCATTTTATGCATTTCTGTTCGCCTGGTAGTATCAGCTGCTTTGAAGACCAGTTTTGATAGAAAAATGTTCGAAAAAAAATATTTTTTTTTCTCTTTTTCAGATTAGATAAATTCCGTTGAGAAAAATTAAAGCTTCCATATTTATTTATTAATTTTTTAATTTTATACTGTGTTTTATATTTTCCAGCAATATATATATTTTTTTATCCAAGAGTTCTCCGTTTTTTTTTTTTAAAGAAAAAATTAAATAATAAGTTTTATTTATTGTTAAAGTAGAAAAGTTTATTTATGGAAAATTAGATACAAAATGTTGACTAAATTTATTAATAGTAAATTATATAAAATATTAATCACTAAAGACAAAAATATTAGTTTTATTTAATATTTTAGGAATATTACTTATTAGAAACTGTAACATTTGCTTGAAAAATTATATATAAAAATTAAATACATATTTAGGTAAATATATTATTTACCAAAAAATTTGGCCCCGACCCTGATTCGTGTCATCCCATCAGTCTCCTTTCCAAAATCTTTAAAGCTTGGAATGATTAGGTAAAAGGCTGGACATGGAAGAACATAGTACAATCGAGCAGATTCATTCAGTCTTAAACCAAATATTACAGGTGTTTGCGTTTGCAATTGTTTCATACGCAGATGACCTGGCTCATCAGAAAGCCCCTTCCATTCCATTTGGAAATGATCTAGTAGAAAATTATTTATCCAAAATACTCATTTTATGGTTAAGTTGCGATTTCAATATTATTTTATTGCCGAGTTAAAAAAATGCTTTAGCGCACAGCAGTTACTTCCGGCTTTTGACCTATCCGGAGCACTACCACAAGTTGTGGCTCGGTGGGAGTAGTACCTTACCGTTTCCCCCACCGATAGCTGGTCCTACAACTACAGCGTAGCTTTGAGTGTGGTCAATGAGTATATAATGCTGCACATCTGCAAATTTGGTTTTTTTTTTTTTTTGCAATCTTAATTGCAGAGATCATACCATTTTGGGTCACCTTTGTCACCGATACTTAGTAATCCTTTGAGCACTTGCCATCCCAGGCAAAATGATGATGCTTGTGTCTACATGCGCACATATTGGGCGAAAAGCAGTAGGCCTTAGGACCACAGTCACTGAAAAGCATAAGCTCATTAACAAAAATACTAATTACAGGAAAACACATGCTATATCAACTTACCGCTCACAAACCGGAACACACAATTGTCCCAGCAGTGAGGGACGCATTACGTAGCCCTGTGCACAGATACATTTACCGTCTTGTGAACACCTGCCGTGTTTGCAGCGTCTGCAAGTAATAAGGGGAATCAGTAAAAACGCAACTAGTATAACCAAAAATGTACTTAATACATACCCAAGGCATAAGTCTAGCAAGCGATGCTTACGGCGGCGACAGAGTTGCGCAACTGGATCAAAATAGCGATGTTTGCCCTTGCGACATATGCACAGATCAGGCGCAGCGCAATAGCCACCGGCCTCAATACAGCCCGGCAGGCATTGTGCACCGCAAATCAAGCCCTTTTTAAATGACGTCATATAATCGTTGGCGCAAGGACAATCCCCATCTTCGTAGCAAACGCCATTTATACAAACTATGTGACAGCGCCTTACGCATTGTCGCGTATTTACTATTAACATCTCGTAGGGAGAGCAGGGCAGCGGCGGCTCATTCAACTTCTTATCCCAGTGATAACGATGGTAGCCATAGTAGCCTTCGCTGTAGCCCAACAGCGACCAAAGAAACAGCGCGTAAATCAGCTTAAGCATCTTGCTACACATTAAATCACCAAATGATTAATGCCGCACTGATTTTCATTGAGTAATGATAAGATGGGCTTTACGTTTCCGAGCGTATGGTCAGTGAAAGTGATTTAGGCATGAAGTAATAATCATATGTGTGTAAACATGTTTGGGTTTATTTACAATTTCAATTTACTTAACGTTCACAATAGCTTCTATAAACAATAATATATTATGTGGTATGATGCAATGGCTCAAGCCTGAGTTTTTGGTGCAGCTTGCTGATAACCACTACAACTTGGTGAAGTAAGCCTATCAGATCAGTTGAATTACAAAAGTACATTTGCATTTGCATTCAAGCATCTAGGAACCAGCAGCAGCAACAGTCGATGAGTAATTCCATTGCACATGAAGCAGAGAAAAGAGGTGGCGCCTTATTGTGTGCAGGTTTTGTTTCTCACTGCGTTCATACGTCACGCGTAATATAAATTTTTTACCGCGTTTAGTGTTTAGTACACCAAGCAATATAATATACAAAATGTTTTCTAATTAAATTCTTAATTTATTTATGTTAATTGCAATCGAGTAATTTGTGATAATCGTTGCAGCAATCGATCAACTCAATTACAAACAAAACAAATCCTCTTTGTAGAATGCGCACACTGCAGCCAGCATCCAAAGTAAATAAACATTTAAGTGTGTGTGACGTCACTCGCTTTATTTTATTCGTATAACGGACCTGCACTATGCGTCTGCTCTTTTATTTACATCATGGCCAATGCCCAAAGCCCCAAAAGCAACAAACACAAGAACAACAACACTAACAACAACAACAGCTCAAGTCGCAGCTGCTATTGCGCTGCTGAATGGGGGAGCTAGATCCAGACCCAACATATGTATGTGATAGTGTGTTTCTGTGTGAGCATGCCAGTTTGTATATAAAAAAAACAAGAGAGGAGAGACAATTCTGGAATGTCTGGATTGCACAGCAACATTGCCGGTTGAGCATGCTACATACAACTTCCATCACGTCACTCCCCTTCTTAGATACTCCACTAGTGTAGTATGGATTCGTGAGTCGTTGGCGTTGTTTGATGGTGGCGGCGGCGGTGGTGGTGTTGCCGCACAGACACACTCACACACACATCTCTCTCAGCTTGCATATTCGTTGGCCCTGCTTTGGCAGTCAGGCTGGCTTCAATGCGCGCTATTCATTCAGTTGGTGTCTGCGAACAAGTCAAGAAGTCAGTCGGGCGCCTAGGAACGACGATGATGATTATGGTGATGATGACAAAATGACGACGACGACGCCTGCGCGAACGGAAGTTCAAAGTGTGGCACAAAGTTGCAAAATTTAAATCGATTGTGAAAAAAGCCTTAAAAACGCCAGCGCAAGCATTTTGTGTAAAGTTTTTAGTTTTCTATGCAAAGCATTTTTTATTACTTATATGTACTACATATAGTACAATATATTGAGCGCAACAACCGCACCCAGAGCAACTCCAGTGCTACATAGCTAAATTACAGCCAAACGCATTGGCGCATATGGGAAGCACAGCGCAACAACAATAATTAATTCTTAGTTTTTGTTCGGACAGTGGTGCTGGTCTGTCCGTCCGTCGGACGTTCTGTCGTTTGCTTGGTCGTGTGGGGTGAATGTGAATAACATAAAGCAGACAACATATACAAACGCACTCAGATACGCACAAAACGGCGAAAGCATAAAATAAACAATACCATTTAGGGCTAGCTACCCAGCTAGCTAACCATTCAGCGCTAGAGAGGAAGTTTGTGGTGGTGTTATTGGTGGGTGTGTGCGTCTGTCTTTGCACGCAATGCTTATAGACTATTATGTATTCGGCAAGTGCTGACGTTCCTCAAAAGGCTATACAAGTTTAGGCAACAAACCGCAAGCAATGTGCTACATAATCATCACGAGTGGCAGTCTAGTCTGGTTCCTGTGCACCCTGGTGGCGAATATGCTAATCGCCTCAGCTTTGGTCACACCCAAATGGTTGATTGGCCCCATTGCTGCTGGCGAACAGCACTTGGACGCAGCTATTTCAACACAGTTGCAGTTACAGCGTTATCCTTCTGTTGGCATCTACACACGCTGCAAGGTAATGCATGGTGTGGGCTATCATTGCGGACGCTTTGATTTGGATGGCTTTGCAACGGATAGCAGCGTTTATCCCAATGAATGGAAAGCAGCTATGTTCTTTATTTCATTGGGCTTTGTGCTGCTCTCAATTACGGTGCTGTTAACGCTGCTCACCTGTTGCCGTCAATCGGCATTTGGCAAGAGCATACACAATATGACGGCATGTGCGCAGGTGCTAGCGGGTAAATATAATCAAGTCAATATATAGGTAGTTCGTTTATTTATTGTTTTTTCTGCAAACGGATTTCTAGGTATAAGCGTAATGCTGGCGCTTTTTCTGCATCCCTTGGGTTGGCGTGCGCCGCGCGTTCAACAACTGTGTGGCATTGAAGCGGAGCCCTTCTATCCGGCCGGCTGCAGCATAGGTACGCTTTGTGTAGCCTCAGCTAGTTGCTCTATATACTGATTTATTTCATTCTATTTATTTTAAAGGAATTTCATTCTATTGTGCTGTCGTGGGTATTCTGCTAACGTTTGCTGCTGCCGGCGTTAGCTTGAAGGCAGAGTCGTCCAATATGCGCACGCGCGTTCGTCGTCGCGTGGAGGAGGGCAGCAAGTTGGTCTGCATTCCATAGTGTCAGCAGCACAGCTACTTAAAATATTATATTTATATTTAAGCGTGTTCACATAATTTAATTTCGAAATAACTTAAGTAAAATAAAATGTAAAAATTTCTACAGAAGGCTCTGAGGACTAACTATTCGGGTGTTACGCTGCATTATTTTATTTTCGCTTTCCCTTGGATTTGGGCGGCTTCCCCTCCACTACTGGCTTTGCTTTGGGTATATATACGCCGTGATTTGTCTTTTTCAAATGAGCAAACAGCTTGTTTTTTGAATCAAAGGCTGCTTTACATGTTACACACATGTGTTGCGGTTCCAGGCCATCATCATTATTAGCAGGCGTGCTCTTAAGTGTCTTCGTAGCATCACTCGCTGGTTTTGGTTCTTGTGTAGCATCTACTTTTGTTGCCGCTGGCTTAACTTCTGCTGCTTCACGCTTTTGATTATTTGCTGTTTTTTTGGATTTGCTCTTTTTTGCAGACTTTTTGTTGGCATTGCCTTTGCTCCAGTCATCATCCGAGTCAGTCTCCAAGGCTGTGGTAGTTTGGTTAACTATGTCTAAGTCTTCTACAGTGTCATCATCCTCTTGTGGCAACTGTTTTGCGACAAACTTTTTTGATTTTTTGCCCTTCTTATTACGCTTGGTTGTTGCTTCTGGTTGTGCATCTTCTTCAGCGCTGCACGCCGCTTCCTCCTGCTGGCTGTTATCATCCGAGCAACTGCCATTTAGTTCTAAATCGTGAAGCGATAGTTCCGCCTCATTGGTACTGTTAGTATCATCTAACTCATTAGATTCATTAAACTCATCTTCTTCAGCTTGCATTTCCGCGCGTAATCGCTCCACATTTTCCCGATGCTTTTTGCTTTCTTCATGATTCGCACGCGCATTGGCATTTTTGAAGGTTTTATTACAAGCCACACAATACAGACTGTCGGTGTACTCCAATTCACTGTCTACATCCTCATCTGCTTCTAAGTTTTCCTCGATATCCAATTCAGATCCGTCTTCATCCGTATACAAATCTGATTCACTCCCGTATTGCTGTTCCAACAGTTTAAGCTGTTCCTCATATCCTTCATTATGCACCTTATTGTCACGCGCAGCAGCCAGATCTTGTTGCCGCTTGCGTATATGTTCCTTTCGTTTTTCCTCTTGCTTCAGACGATTAGCTTCAGCACGCTCTTCAAGCACACGTTTATAGGCTTGAACTCGTCGATCGCGTTTACGAACAAATGAAACTAAATTGCGCACCTACAAGCAATTGACAAAAAGTAAATTGAGAGTTATATAAGTTTATATCTATGCATCTTACCTCATCATTTCGCTCTTTACGCGCCTTCTGCGCAATTTTTTTCACTTCCTTTTCAACCTTGCGCAGTATGTAGCGTTCTTTAATCTCCAGCATGTCATATGGACAAAGCCACTCGTAAGTCTTTTTTGTGCTATAAGCTTGCCAATAGGCATAAAATGGACCCACTGTTTCTTCATAGCTACTGTTGGCGTGACCAAAAGCAGGTATTTTGAATAACTCTTCATCATCGTCCATGAACTCAACGTCCTCAGCTGCAATATTTTCAAACACCTTGCGATAGACATTGTAAAAGGAATTTTCATCATCTCCAAAACCCTTGTAACAGGAGCTGGTGAAGTACTGGAACACATCCAAAGAATTTTCCTTATATTCTGAGTTCTTTCCTCGTAGTATTTGCTCTCTATGATTGTCGTACCAGGCACGTTCCTGTACGTCAGATAGCACCTCGTAAGCCTGTTGAATAAGCTGAAATCGTTCTTTTGCTTCTTCCAAGCAATTTGGATTTTTGTCAGGATGCCATTTCAGTGCCAACTTGCGGTAGGCGCCTTTTATGTCCACCTCGTTGGAATCGCGTGCTACGCCCAGTTCCTCGTAGTAGCAACGCATTTTTTATATCAAGCCACGCTAAATTTCGCAATAATATTAAAAATAAAACGCTGTTTAGAGATGGCAAGAAAACAATCAGCTGTTAGTTTGGCAACATCGGAAAAACATATCGATAAGCAGTAAAATGTATCGATGTGCAAAGTTTTTAAACAAATTAAAGTTTTTTATACTTTTAGGCTTTAATTTTAGGTTTTTTTTTTAATAATGTACTTTAACACTTTATATACATTATTATGATAATATATTTATAGCTAATGCAAGCTGCTGCACATTTTAATTTGAACTGCAAGCAACACTACGGTTTGGTTCTACGGTGGTTGCGCATTCCGTCAGTAGCTTTTTTTACTTCGACCGCACTGGACGTACTCGCAGCAGCATTCGCTAGTTTTAACGCACGCTTCGTTTACCAAAAAAAAAAAAAATCTAGCCAGACAAACGCACATACCAATACAGACTTTTCTCATATGCAAACTATACGTATATTTTTTAATTAAGTTGTCTTTTTGTAACGTCTACGCAAGCTAAGCTACAAATCTAAAGCCTAAAAGTAGGCAACTAACTTTTCACTGGATTTTGAAATAATTTGCTAAATCCTTAGTTTTATATTTTTTTAATTAGCCAATTAAAGTGCCGCGAGTTAGTGTTAGTGCAAAACTTACTACATTGTGCAATATATACATATGTATTTGTTTAATAAAACAAGTTTAAACAAAAAATAAAGTTTACATAGCGGGCTAAAAACCAAAAGAAGCCCCATAAAAACGAAATGCTTTCGAAAATAGCTTGACATAAAAATTTACAGTTACGTAGGATTTACAACCGCCGCAGACCGAGTTACGTTTACTTCCGTGAGGGCGGATTCGCACATACACACAATCACACAAGTCGTTGAGTAACTCCAACTCGCAGCATGAGCGAGTCCTTGAAGCATCGTTAGGCAATAGGCAAGCATCCTTAACGTGGAAACAACCCCCAACACAACCCCAAAGTTTGTGTGTGTATATAAATGGAAATGCCGTAGCCGAAAAATCGTCAACAAAAAATAAACAAACCGACCCACAGACAGGCGCAGACCAGACATACCCACACACAAGCATTTCGTACCGTCTACATTTTGTTGGTGTTGACGTTTATACATACTTACTCGTATAACATAAATTGTTGGATTTGGATGCTCTTTTACCCTACTCCCACACTACAACTCAATAAAAATCCGACCTAAAGGATACTATGAAGCGGCAGACAACTGCAGATATTGCAAATAAGGTAATTTCGCATAAAAATTCCAAAACATACACACACACACATACACATTCAGTAAAATACATTGAAAAACTACACATAAAATGGCGGCCGTTTAGCTGCTTTTGTGTTTTCGCAAATGGATTTTCTTATCAGCTTAAAGTGGCCCCAGGAGCCCTTTTGGCCGTGTTCTTCATTGTTGCAACGAACTCTAAACATAAAGCAAACACAGTTACCATTGTCATGTCAACTACAGGCCGTTGTCAGTGCCATGTGCAGCGCAATTTAAATAAAAGCAAAGTTTTTTCCCCACCCCATAACAATTCCATTTTTTCAGCAGTTATATAAACAACAATCCGTCCATTTATACAAGGCGCTTTTTGTTCAAACGCCAATTACGTAAACTACAAGCAGCACTATGTTCGGCTCAAAGTTGCGCTCCTGGATGGAGACTCACATTGGTCGCAAAAAGGGCAACAAACACAAGCACAGCGAGAATGGTGGCAAAAAGGCAGGCACGCTGCCACAAAGCAGCAATCTGAAAAGTAAGTCGGCAACCATAGCTACCAGTCCGGTGCTGACCAACAGCGGTGGCAGCCACAGCGGCATCGCAAGTCCAGTGCGACGCCGTGAGGTCTCGCCCATACAATGCCATGTAAGTATTGCATTGCTAACAATAAACAAACATTGTTTACATTATGTCTCATATTTTAGACGCCCAGTCGCTATGGCTGGCAATCTCCGGATCAAGATACCATAACATCACCCAAATCGGACAATTTGCTATATGCACCACAGCGTTATCAACGCCAACAGTTGCCAGCGCTGCCTCAACAGCTAAGAGTCCCATACACTAAGGATAGCTCCAGTGTTAGTGTTAGCATCAGCGCTGATAAGTCACCAATAAAGGTCAACTGCTCCTCTTCATCAATTTCTTCGCTATCCTGGTCTACTGGCTCAAAGGAGCAATCGTCAGCAACAGCGGCCAAACAAGCTGTGGCTATTAAACTGGAGTATAAAGAGACACCACTTCCAAGCAATTATGTTGACTATCAAGAGCCCGCTGTCGCTGTAGTAGAGGATGAAGTAGAGTATGAGGAAGTGGGCGCTTTGCTGCTGCGTCCACAGCCGCCAAATGGACGACATGATTTTGCAGATTACCAGCGACCGCACTCGGAGAATCTAAGCAGCTTGCAGCTGCCCTATGAGCAGAAGTTACGCGACGATAGCAATCATGTGCGTTATGGGCGGCTGCTACCCTCTAAGCTGGCCGCACAAGTTTCGGACTCCGTAGAGAGTTTGACAATCAAAAGCGAGTGTTTTCCAGCGCCCAGTAATGTAGCTGGTATGGGTAATCAGTTAGCGGGCGGACGTGCATGGTCCGCACGTGGTCTACCAAGAAGTAACTTAATGCCTGCCGCTCGTGCGCCGCTTGGCATGGCCGGAACAGGACCACCACACAGCTTGTCATCGCCGGAGAGCGCCTACTCGACTGGTTACTCTACAGATGGCACTTCTCCTTGTGCAGGAAACTACAATCCGCCGGAGTACTATATAAATATGCGCACAGGTACGCACTACTTTCCCAAAAGTGTCAATTCATTGGCCATTGAGGCGCAGCGCTATAAATTCGGCTTGAATCGTATTGAGGAAATGTCGCCATTGGATCCACAGGTTAGTTGCGCTCAACTAAGCATTGGGCATAAATAAATTGTTTGCATTAATTTGTTTCAGCCAAAAAGCAACTTTAGCAACAGCATTTCCGTGGCCAATGTCAACAACAGCTTTGCACAACAGCCCTGTCTAAGTCCCTTAACCCTACGCCAGGCAACTCCTAAGCTCTTTGAATGTAAGCACATATGCATGCCTGCGAATGCAGCAAATCGTAAGTAATTAATGTTGTACTCTACAGCACCCTCTCCACGACAACGTTGCCGCATACGCACGAATCCCTGGTACTCAACGGGGGAGTGCGCTTTTGGCGCGCCCAACATGCACCTCACACCCAATATGGAAGCAACGACAACAGGAGCAGCAGCCACAACAATGAGCGGCATACGTATGGAGACAGATGCCACCAGCACCACTTCCACCACATCCTCGGGCATTAAGTCAAGCAATGAGCTGGAAGCGCTGGCCATGGAGCGTAACAAGTAAGTGCACAGTATACAAAAAACAAAAAAATAACAAAAACCAACAACCTTTTGCATTTTCAGTCCAAATGCCAACAAGTTGGGTGGGAGTAACTCGATGGCTGTCACACCATCGAAAGCATACGAGTCGTCTGAGGGCACTTCGTCCTCGACTGAAGTGGAAAATCTTCATGCGCGCGCCTACTCACCGCATACCATCAAACGCAAGCACTTGGGCTTGCTCAGTGGGGCAGCGAGTGAGCAAGCAAACAGCGGCAAGCATAGTCCACAACGTCAGGTAGTGTCGGAGTGTCAGTTTCTGCATCAGGAGCAGCTCTTTGTAGTCAGCGACGACGAAGCGACACTCAACGAAATGATTGGCAAGTTTGATGAGAGCTATGTATATGAGAAGGAGACGGACATACTTAGGTAAGCAGAGCGCAGACAAGTCCAGTGACCTACAAGTTACTTAATCATATTTTGCATTTATTTCTTGTAGTAGCGATTCGGATCCAACAGATGTGCCGTCTGAGCTAGATACCGGTCAGGATGCAGGCGATGAATGTGACACAGATGAGTTACTAGATATTGATTTTATAGATACGTCATCAATGCAAGAGGTGCTATTGGAGCACAAGGATGCACAGGGCAATCTGGGCAGTTGCTACTACTATCCCAATGCTAGTCCAACGCGTGGTGCGCAACGCCAAATATTCGAACGCAAGGCGTCGGCACGCTCTCGACGTAGTTTGCGTTCGGCCAAACACAACTCACAGGATACCCAACCAGGCGGCTTAGTTAGCAGCGTGTCGCAGCGTAGACGCAAGCGTTTTATGAAAACGCGCAAGAAGAGCAGCGAAAATCGCGAAAAGCTGCCCACATCGCCACTGCAGCGACAACGTGAATCCAGAAGTGTGGGCGGCACGCCAGTGTGTTTGCGACGTAAATGGCTAAGTCCCAAGGAGAGGTATGTAATGACACACAGCAGTATTTTAGACAAAAGCTAATGTCCAATTTTAGGATTTACAAAACCTCTCCGTTGTCTAATCGCTCAAACTCAATGGTGCTGGGCGGCTCAAATGAGAAGCATTTTATGACTATAGCAGAGAGCGAGAAGGCGCTGCTTAAAGCGGACTTAGAGGCGGACATTAAGTACAGACAGCTTATCATGGAGGCAGAATCGCTTCTCGAGTCTATGAAGAACAGTTTGCAGAGGTACGTGCCATGTTTTTTTGCTTGACCATTTTATGCTAATGTGTAATTTACAGCATACCGCGAGACACGCCCGTTTCCAGTCCGAGGCGGCTGAATCCTTTGGCCAACAAACGCGTTGAGATGCTCAAACATAGCGAGGTGGATACCAAAAAGCAAGCCGCACCTACTTCCAATCAGAAAGAACCTACTGAACTTGAATTGGCTGCGGCAATAAACAAACGTATTGAACTGCTTAAATTTGAAACTTCAGCGGCATCAGCTTCTGCTCCTAATAGTCCCAGACTTGGCCGCTGTAGTCCGCGCAAGACGCATTTAACTAACTTTATGAATCAAAACACACCGCCAGAGCTACCGCCGCGAAAGGCCCTTAACGCCGAGCAGCCCCCAAGGCCACCTTTGTCACCACAACTGCAACTAAATGGTCGTAAAATGCAGGCAAATCATAGCCCACTAGGCTCTCCAAGAACGCCGCGTCGCAGGCAAACTCCATCACCGCAACGTGCTAATCTATGGCAGGGTCATACTACGCATACTACGGTCAATTTAAATGGCAGTGATTCGGAGCTGGAGTGTATTACTGTGGCACATGAGCACAACGAGCAGGTAGATGCATTGAACCAAAATTACTTGCAGCAGGAAACAGAACTGCGCTACAACCAGGCTGACTACAAAAATAGCAATGTGACTGTGGAAGCCAGTGCACAGGTTAGCAACTACTGTCCACATAGTGAACCGCTAAAACGCAAAGTGTATAAGGGCAGCTCCTCTTTTGAACGCATTAAGAAAACCTTTGACTTGGGATTAGGTAAGTTTTGAAGTTCTATTATCTTACATTTTATCATTGTTTTTATAAAAAATGCTTTTTAATTTCCGCTAGATATGAGAAAACAAACAAAGCTGCATGGTTTTTCCAACGAATGCCAGCAATCTAAGTTGGCTACTATGTCCAACCAAAGCTCTACGCATGATGTGAGCGAATCACAGGGCGGAAATCAGAAGCAACAACTGCTGTTGAACACCATTTCGGATCTTAAGCGTAGCTTAGAGCACCAAAGCTATGAACTAAGCGGCTTCAATGGTGATTAACTTAATTGGTAAAAGCAACCTAGTGGACTGAAAGCAATTAATTAATCGTCTAATATATACTATGAAACCCATCCCAAATTACAATACGTAAACAATACTTAAACATATGTAGTGTGAGTAGTAACTAAGTATTTGTTAGTGCTGTAAGTTGCACTTACTAGAAGTATACCCAGTCTATGCGGTAAATTGAATTTAAAACTCATATCCCATATGAATATTTTTTAGAATGCTGGCCAGCACAGCTAAGTTCCATTGATACCCAAAAATAAGTGTTGAAAACACTGAAATCTGCATATTACTCACTAAATACTCAGACTATTTACATTCATACTCACTTTATACACTATCAACATAAACAAATAAGCGTTAAGATTGTTTTGAATAACGCACCTAACCTAACTTATTCTACATAATACTACACTATCACTGATAGAAGCCTATCTTATTTACGCAAATTGCGGGAATTTTTGTTTTTGAAAAATAGTATAATGACCGTTAGCATATCTAAAAAGTTGAATGTCATAGATTTGGAAAAATCCAAATGCTAGTCATGATAGTATTTAGCAACACTGTGCAACAATTTAGCAATAATTTTCTGCTGGACGCAGGAGTGCAATTCTGAGTGATAGTGTTGATCAGGTCGGTAAAACTCTAAAAGGGTTTTGTCTGCTAGTTTGGTGCAATATATATAATTCCCTGACTGACCCCTGGGTGTGTCATGGGGATCTCTATTAGTAATTGTTCGAATAGAACAGGGACCTACTGTTTATAGCCCCATCCGAACGGCGTGGTCTTTAATAAATAGTGACTTTCTATGGCAAAGACCAAGTTATGCAATGCTCGTAAGTAAGATATTTGGAAAAAGTATTTATTAATCTAAAATTACGAATATAGACTGTTTACAAAACTTAAATACGGATTAAAAAGAGTCATTGGTAATTTGATTATATATTTATTATTATTTAGTAAAAAAGGGATTCAAATTATTAATTCTCCTTTGTTGTGGCTTCACCAAAGATATCGATAATAATAGGAAATAGCTTAACATAAGCTTAACTTAACTAAAGTTATCGATAAAAATAGAAAATAGCTTAAAATAAGCTTAACCCCAAATTATTACTTCATTGCGCATCCCTACGCGTCCAGCTTATATGTTGCACAGTGTAAAACCTATAAAATTAACCTTAAAGTAGTTCCTTAGTTATATGTTTATGATATTTGTAATCCAAAAGATATCCATCCAAATACTCGTATATTTAATTGAAATTGTTTAGCCAAATTGATTGTAGCGTGAAAACTTGTTTGACTGTTTTTGTTTAAGTTTATCCAACATTTGTTTAGCCAATATATGTATTAATTAATTAATTTTTTAGACAATTACTAAATTAATTGGCATAAAACAGCCATTTTGTTAGCGCAAAAAAAAAGTAAACCGAAAAAGAAAAAACAAAATGGTGTCATGATTTAAATTAAATCGTTTCATTCATTTCCACTATTGTTGTGCATATTTAAGTATTTAGTTGTGTATTTGTGCTCATTTACATATGAACTCCTAAAGTGTCATAAACGTACAATTACTTATGAATAGAACCTACACATATACATCTACATCTACATAGCATACATAATGTAACGTGATAATAAAATTAATGACAAGTAACGTATCTTAACAATAAAAATTTAACAAGCAGAAGCAAAAACTTCCAGCTTAAACTATTAAATATATTCATTGTAAGTATGTAACTAGTTCTATATACTATATATATATACCTAGCTGGTAAACAACGTTCTAGTTTTCACTTTACATCTAATTTCCTTATTTTTTATTCAGTAGCACCTGCTTCAATTTCCTTCCTTTTATGTCATTACTTTTAGTCTTATGAATTGTAGATTCAATTAGTTTTTAATTTAAGTCAATCCACTTAATTAGCTTTGCGCAAGTCCGCACCTTGACGTCAAAGGCATAAGAAAGCAAAAAAAATGAGGTCTAATTTTTGCACTCTTTGGAATGGAATCTTAGGTAATGGAACAAGCGTTTGCTTAAAGTGTATCAATTTAAATTAGGCGAAGCAATGAACTTAAATTGGCTTCTAATGCGTAGTTTAATTTCAAGACGCTTTAATCAATGGACTGTTGGTTTATAGTCGCCAAATGCACTGATTTTTTAGTAGATTATATATGTATATAGGTTTGGGTGGGTACACTTGTCCTGATTAAATAAATTATTATAAAATGCGCCGGTTCTTTATCGTTAAAAATAGTTCAACAACAGTATAAGTGGTAAGGGAGGTGTACGGTTATGGCCTTTGGTATCCCAAAATTCTTGTTCAAGTTAAAGAAAAAAACCTCAATATGCTTATTTTTACGCGTAAGAATTTATTACTTAAAAAAGAAATTAATTACAAATTTGGTAAATTTTTTGCAACTTTTGAAATTTAATTAACTTCAAATTTTGTAAATTTTTTGAAATTTCGAAATTGAAAGGACATCAATTGATTCATTTAGCTCTGGTTCCAACGATCGATACATCACAGATGCAAATAAGTACAAACCTAAGAGCTTTTTAGCTGGACAACTGGGTCCATTAGAGTCCGCACCTCCTGACCTTAAGATACCCCATACCTACGCGAATTTCCACAGTGTTTATCCGATTATGATGCGATTTGAAACATATGTTAAAAGTGATAACTTTTAAATTTTTTTGTCGATGGCTTTCTTTAAAACATATTTACCTATAATATCTTTTAAACGGGCTTTTAGATAAAAGAGGTCTACATTTTTGAATTAGTAAAGTTTTTAACCGATCTTCAAAAAGAAAAAAGACTTCAGATCTTAATAAGACGATTAGCTTCTACATAATCAGTTTTACAATAAACTCTTTTTTAGTAGGGCTCTGAGGCATTTTTGCCCATAATTCCTTACTATTCTAAATAAAATTTTTTCTCTTAATGGCTTTAAGCTATTAAGTTTGAATATTGTTATTTGAGAAATATGACGGAATCGAAAATTTGTTTTGTGGGGCAAAAGAGTATTGGGTTTTTAAAAAACTATATACAAAAAAAGGAGGAGATCATAAAAACCACTTTGTGGCCTGGGACGGTAGATTTTTTTGTCTTAAAATGAAAATATTTTGTATATCGCTCACTTACTACAAGAAAGAAATAACTCAAAAAACGAAATTTTGCAGAAAATTCATTTAAAGTTTTCATCATACAAAAATCGTTGAAATAAATTCTCTATTCTTTTCTCACACGGAAAGTTTTTTTTATATCGATATGAAATTTTTACACAATGCACAGTTTTTTATAACGAATAAATCTGCATTATAAACTAAAAAAAAATCACTTTTTTAAAATGCGTTTTTCGAGCTATGACACTCTTCCTGTAAATGAGCGATTTGTTGACAAAGAGTACGCCCCAAAACAACGACTCATTCTATATTTCAATATTTTAAGAAAATTTCAAATTTGTGATTGCACTATAAAATAGGCAAATATTTGTAGATTTTCTAAACATTTTGTCAATTTAAAAAAAAAAAACAAACGAAAAAATCCAAAAAATTACACAAAAGCGCACTCTGGTGACGTCCAAAATTAAAAATATATATATATAAAAAAATCCATACACACATTTGGCTAAAGAAAAAAGGTAAAAAAATGATCCTTATGAATGGCAAATTCATTTATAAAAAAAAAAACTATTCAAAAAAAGGCGATTTAAAATTCATTTTAGGCCTATCTTTATATAGTCTTCGGAAAAGTTTCTAAGAAAGACCCATTGAATCAAATTCGCTGAGAGCCTTCCTAACGAAAAAATTGACCTACACCAATATTTTATAAGCACAAGGTCGGATCAAAATACATTCGGTGTTAATATAAACACTACAGTGTTGCACAAAACAAGTTCAAAATTTAAAACAAACTGGAAAATTTCGCGGAAACCTCCACCAGTATCCGCTCGTGATGAAGACAATTGTCAACGAAAATTCTGTTTGATAAGAGATCACCCATAAATTACGTGACGCTGATATTTGTAAAAATAGACCTCTCCCCCTCCCCCTTGTGACACAGTAACAAAATATTTTTGAAGATTTTCCATATGAGTTTTTGTGTCTCGTGACGCATCGCCAGAGCCTCCCACCCTTGAGTTTCACGTAGCTTATGAATGATCGCTACGTGTTTAATAGAAAATTTAGAAACATATTTTATATGGGATAAAAGACTGACTGATAAAAGATCTGATGAGAACGGAAAGAAGAATGAAAGCACAGAAAACTGTTGTTGTGAAAAAACCTACTTCTGTGACTGCAGATCGATTCCAGGGGAAGCTCCCGAGGCACCCAACTAAATATCTGTTTCATTAAAATTTTTAACATAAAATTGAAAAGCTTAGAAACATATTTTATACGAGATATAAGATTTCATAAATATCGGATGATAACCGAAAGATGATTGAAAGCAATGAAAACTCTCACATCAAAATTGCGAAAAAACAAACTTCTATGACTGCAGGACGATTTCAGGGAAAGCTCCTGAGGGACCAACCTAAAATGTTTCTTTAAAATTTAGAGCCTATTCTGTTTTGTAATATTTAAGTGTTGCACAATGTAAAGATAGTCAGATAGAACTTTGCTCAGCACTATGTAACCCATGTTTTTTTGGCTATCAATCATTGCAAATCTTTTCCAAAACTGTCATTCACTCCCATTACTTAGTAAATGTCGCTTTAAAATTGTAATCGTATTTTAGTAGTTATATAGTTATTGTTAAATAATAGTTGTTTTTTTTTTTTTGTTTTAAAATGTTCCCAACGACCTTATGACAATCCGACGAGCTTTTTGCTACTACTGCATTTACAACGAGAATAGTGAAAACAATCAAATCAAATATCGCAAAATGTAATTATTAATAAAGGACCAATTTTTTCATATGCGAAAGATGCTTCCTGACTCCAATTAGCCTTTAATGTGTATGGTACATTGATTGATTGTTGGCAATAATTGACTGACTGGTAATGTTAATGTGGAAATACCTGAGCCAAAAACAACCATTGTCCAGTGGCCAGGCGTGGGCTTGGGTCTGGTGTTGTTGATTCTGGCTTCTTTTTAGTACAGTTTGAAGCGTCTCGTCTCGTCTCGTCTCGACATGTTCATTATTATGCCTAGCGGTGATTTGGTGTTTAAAAAAGAATGTTCTTAAAAACGCCAGAACAACAAAACAATGGCGATCCGGAGACGCAAACAGATCTTATCGATATGATGTAGCTGTCGTGTGTGTAGAGGGTGTTTTTTTGGGGGGTGCATAGTCGCGGCATTCGTGACGTGCTTGCATTGCCTTTTCATGATGGAAAATTTGGTAAACAGACAAACTTTTAAATTTTATTATTA
Organism: Chymomyza amoena; assembly: GCA_037043745.1. Taxonomy (NCBI): domain Eukaryota; kingdom Metazoa; phylum Arthropoda; class Insecta; order Diptera; family Drosophilidae; genus Chymomyza; species Chymomyza amoena. The sequence goes on from JBAMAX010001825.1 coordinate 140,981, forward strand.
AAACTCGTGCTTCTTATAAAATTTCTTGCTTGGAAAATTTTGTTTAGCGACTAAACAAGGAAATTACAATTCCATCGACAAAAAAAAAGTTTTAGATGGATAATTCGTTTGTTCATGAAGATATCGTAACCAAATTTGGTATAATGCTTAAGAACAATAAAAAACTTACAAGTGCCAAATTTGGTCGCAATATTTTAAAAAACAAACGAAATACAACAAATTTTGTTAAAAAATCGATTTTTTGGAAGACAATTACTATGGGAGCTATATGATATAGTCAACCGATTTCGTTGAAATTTGGCACATTGCTTAAGTGCTCTAAAAATTTCAAAACGCCAAATTTGAACAAAATCGGTTGACTATATCATATAGCTCCCATAGGAACTGATCGGTCAAAAAATCGATTTTTTAACAAAACTTGTTGTATTTCGTTTGTTTTTTAAAATATTGCGACCAAATTTGGCACTTGTAAGTTTTTTATTGTTCTTAAGCATTATTCCAAATTTGGTTACGATATCTTCATGAACAAACGAATTATCCATCTAAAACATTTTTTTTTGTCGATGGAAATTTAATTTTCTTGTTTACAATAAGCGTTGTAACTTAAAAATTTATCGACCGATTTTAATAAACCATGACTTTTCTGACTCGGCATTGACATTTCTTTAAGATTAAATGTAAAAAAGTAAAGGTGTTTTAACAAAATGTTTTATAAAAATGACTTCAAAGTGGGAAAATCGAATAAAAAAGTGTAAATCTTAGATATCTTTTAGAAAATCTCGTAGTTGCTTGTATAAAGTATAAACAAGTGTATATCATCTTAAAGCTTGAATCTTCTTCTTTCCAAAGCCGTAAAGCAATCGAAAATCGGTCGAAAAATGGCGACGTTGTGATAGTGGGAGTGATCGCAGTACCCGAAAAACGGTTTTTAAGCGATAACTTCCGAATTTGGGGTGTTAGACAATTTTGAAAAACGCTATCGTGATCTACTCGTCAAGACCTACAACGTACACTAGGTCACTTGAAAAGTTCTTTTTCACTGTTGGACAGTGTAATCAAAAATAAACAGTCTGCGCATATTGAAAAATTAAGTATTTTTAGGAATTTATGGTCCACCAGAAACATGTCAATGGAATTTTTTTACCCATGCACGATCTGGTCGAAATATGTTTTCATTGGAAGTAAAACAATCAATTGTAAATTAAGTTTGGTAAGTAATACCTGTGGAGAATTGAGCCTATGAATTTACGGGGTAGTTGTAGACATAAATAATACCTTAGGATTTCATTAAATTAAGTCACTCATCCATGCGAATAAACCAACGATGATTTTAGTATTAAAAGCTTTCACTACAAGATTTCAGTTTAACTGTCTAAAATAGTAACTCTAAATTTGACCCTTATAGAACTTTTAAATCTTCTTCTTCTTCTTATGTGGCCATAACAACCCGATTACCGGGTTACGGCCTGCCTTAAAACTTCTCTCCAGGCGCCTCTGCATTGCGCGCGCCTTCTCCAGTTGGTCACACCGAACGAAGACAGGGCCCCTTTTACTTGGTCTTTCCAACGCAAACACGGTAGTCCTCTCCGCCGACGGCCGTCTAGCTGGAGCATCCTCGTCCATCCTAACGACATGTCCGAGCCAGCGAAGCCGCTGGTTGTTGATACGCTGAGCAACGTCCATGTCGTTGAAGAGCTCATACAGCTCCTGGTTGGTGCGGATGCGGTAGTCATCGCCAACTCGAATAGGACCAAAAATCTTGCGCAGTACTTTCCTCACGAAAACTCCCAAGGCAGCTGCATCAGTTAGCGACATGGTCCAGGCTTCCGCGCCGTAAAGAAGCACTGAAAGGATGAGTGCCTTGTAGAGTGATAGTTTTGTCGCGCGAGAGGTCTCTACTACTCAATTGCCTATTGAGACCGAAATAGCACCTGTTGGCAAGAGTGATTCTGCGCTTGATCTCCAGGCTGACATCATTGTCGGTGGTAACGGCGGTGCCAAGGTAGATGAACTCCTTAACAACATCGAAAGTATAGCTGTCGGCCGTAATCTGAGACCCAAGCCGCCGCACGTCCCTACTTGTCGACAGCATATACATACTTTGTTTTGCCCTCATTTATCGCCAGACCCATTTTCGCAGACTCCCGTTCGATAGCACTGAAGGCCGCGGTGACTTTTAAATCTAAGTTGTTATATTATATAATATTATAGGGATTCATGTAATTTTTTTTTATTAAAAATCGTTAAATAATTGTTTTTTTTTTTCATAAAAAATTCAGAACTCTTAATTTTTGACTTTAGAAATAAAAATGTTTAAATTATATTTAAGTGCCAATTTTTATTTAAAAAATGAAAAAACTCTTATTTTAAAATAGTTATATTTATTTTATATATGTTTTATACTATTATTTCTATATTTTTTTTCATAGAAACATTTTTTTTATTACTTTTAAAATATAAATGTTGAAATAATATTTAAATGCGAATTTTAATGTTTAAATTGCATAATAATTTATTTTGAAGTTTTTATATTTGTTTAATAAATATTTTTGTATAAAAATATAATAATTTTTAAATGACAATTTTTATTTAAAAGCTTTTATATTTATTTTAGATATGATATTATTATAATATTTTTTTCATAAAAATTTGACTTAAAAATACAAATTTTAAAATAATATTGAAATGCCAATTTTTATTTGAAAAAAATTAAAAATAGCTCTTATTTTTAAATTTGTATATTTATTTTGTATATAATATTTTTACTTTACATATATTTTTCATAAAACTTGCATAAATCTTATTTTTTTTAATTTAAAAAAATTTTAGAATAATAATAAATTTTAAATTTTTATTATACAAATTTCATTTCAAAAATATGAAAAACATATATAGTGGCTTTTATGTAAAGCTATATAGCTCTTAAATTTTTTTAACTCCATAACTCTGATTTTCTATCCCTCATTCATTGCATTTTTGCGTATTTTCTATTTTTTTGTTAAATTTTAGCTATCCAACCCCCAATTAATCACCCTATATTTACTTTACATACATAGGTATATGCAGGTACGTATTTATATATGTTATTTTATTCGAATTTATGTACATGGCTAATTATGCTAATGACCGCACAAGCGCGCCTCGTCTTCCCGCGTTGAATAATAATTAATAAAATATTGGAACTTAACTAAAACTAGAAAAATCCCTTGCAAAAAGGAGGCGCGACCAATTGACAAGATTGACCTCGTCACTCTAAATGTCAAGCAGACGTTGCACTTAAAGTTGCGGCGATTTTAAAACAGGTTTTTTTTTTACTACAAAAAGATTTTTGCTTAATTTTTATAAATTATTTTTTAAAAGCTCCAGCTAATTGAATGTATGGTAGGGCAAAAAATGCTGCTGCAAAGATGGCAATTGTTTTAGTGCATGAAAGAGATGCTAATATTCAAAAAGCAAGGAAGCAAGCAGCGCAGTCGCGGACGTTACACTGCAGGAGCTTTTGTTTGAAAAAAGCTCATTTGCTCATTTGCGCATGCGCTTTGTACACGCTGGACGGTAACAATTGGCGTATTAGCGAGGGTGGGCTAAAAAGTAATTGGTCTAGCGAAGAAGCGCACAAAAAAATATTTGAATTTTACCTGGCAATATTGTTGTCCTGTAGAGCAACCGATCTAATTCAGCGGTAGAACTTTTTTGTGTGCCTTCAAATAGTTATGAGTTCTAAAATATTACTTTGTTTGAATGCCTATATTATTTGATTTTTTTTTTATTTATATTTTTTAAAATTGGCAATCAGCCTATTTAAATTTAAGGCTATAATCCAATAATAATAACTTATTTACTCTCTACTCAGTATTATCTTATATTAGAAATGATTTACAGATTTTATAAATTTTTCATTTTTTTAGATCGGAAGGGTGTAATCTTTTCAATATTTGCCTTGGTCTATGACATGCAAGAGCACAGGCTAGTGAATTTGGATGTGTTTCCAATCTGATTTTATATTTTCCGCTTGTATTATTAATGCTGTCCCGTATTAAATCAATTTTAAGGTCTTTATATAAATTCTACATTATTTCTAGAAAACTTCTTTTCAAAAAGTTATTTTATTAAAGTTTTGAAAAAGATAATCATTAAAATTTTATTTAATTATTTATCATTTTGACTTAGAACTAATTCTAGAAAAAAAAATAATTCAGGCTATCAAAATAAATTAAATTGGATAAATTTGTTAAATGGGAAAGAAATTCGTAGCAATGTTTCTACAATCTGACATCTGGAGTGACATTAATAAATATTTTTTTCCATATGCGCTTATATTTCGCTTTAACTTTATTATTTATTTATTTTATTTCTTTTTAGTTAATCGATCTGGGTTACGTTACAACTTTCGTGGCTAACTCAGCGTATGTGTAATGGAGGAGTTTTAGTCAATGCTACAAAAAGTAGCAGAAATTATTTTTGGCTTCGATTTAATAGCCTTTGAAATGGTTACCAGAGCACGCGTGACTTTAAATAAATAATGTCACCTCTCCAGCTTTTACGAAACATATTCCACATATTCGTGATAGATGCTTACGTTTGTAAATATTTTTGCATACCTATAATTGTGAGTCGTACGTGACCATTTTTTAGATTTTGTGCTAAAAATATTGCTGGTGATTTCTCTTGAACGCTCAGGGAGTTTCTTACGGGCATATAAACAGCGCAGATTCCCTACAAAAAGGATGGATAATATTGACTTTTATTCAGCCTGAAGGCCTATGTTGCACTGGCTCTAAATTACTTTGTGTTCAAAAAAATAAATTTGGAAAATAAAACAATCTTTTCCCGGAATGTAATATGGTGTGCTAAACTGAAGTGATGGATTAGGATTTTCCTTAGGTGGGTAGAGGCCGCGAGCTATGATTACATCTGCATAGTTCCCTAAACTTTGTGTTATAGGTAAGGACACTTTTTGAGATATATCCATTTGAACTTGGAAACATAAACCTTGTCTGATGGACTTTAAATTGGCCAATTCATGGCTTTAAATAGGCATATTCATGAAGACTGAGACGCTTCTTTCTCTAAAAAGACTTACTTCAAATTATGTTCTTTCCTGAAAAATTAATTTGAAATATGCAAACTTCTTTTCCCGGAAAATAATATAGTGAGTTAAAATAAAGTGTTGGAGCTTGGCATTTGCCTAAGGACGGTAGATATCGGGAGCTATGATAACATCTGCATAGCTCCCTAAAGTTTGTGTTATTGGCAAGGACGCTTATTTTACGAGATATAGCCATTTGAAGTTGGCACCATAAAGTTTGGCTGATGGGCTTGAAATGGTCTTTCTTTTCTTTAGTTTTCTATGAAGTGCTTAATCGTGATTCATATTTCTTCTCCTTAATTGGTATTAGTGATTTTTATTTTTGTATGTATTTAGCTGTTCAGAAGAAGAAATCATATAATCCCCCACAGGCTGTTTGCTAGTTGTAAATAGAAAAATCCGAACGACGACTTCTCAGACACAAAACGAGGACATTTCTTCGGCCTTTAAAACAACTGCTTTATTACAAAAATAAATAAATTTAATTTTATTAATGTTTGCAAACACGCAAATATTCTGGCAAAGCCCCAAACCATACAAGTTGACCCAATTGGCAACAATTTTGACAAAAAATTCTAAGCAAAAATATAAAAGAAATGTTCCTCACATGGTCTCTTGCTTATACCACTTACTTTGCAGCCTACCCTCGTTTTATTGTTGTTGCTGCTTTTTAACGTCTCTTTTCGATTATCATTATTGTTGTTGCTTTTTGGTCATAAAGTGATACTTTAGTATTTGACTGCGGCTGCGACGACCACCGCGACGGCAACGTCGACTGCGGCGCTGTCGATACTTTTGCTTTTGCTGCTGCTTTGCTCTGCGCTGCTCTGCTCTGCCGCCGCTGCTGCTGCTGGCTCTGCTGTTTTTATCCGTGAAGGTCATTTTAGCGTATGGCATTCAGCCGTGTGCGGCTGCGCTTGCGCTGTTGGATGAACAGGTGCTGCGGGCGGGCAAGCGGGGGGGTGTTCACTTTGCGGCGTTCAGAGGGGGCTTGTTGTTTTGGCAGTTATGAAACTAGTCCAATGACTTGTAGTGTTGAACAGTTTGTGAGCTTTTTTTGCGTTTAAGTTCATGCTGCGTGCAAACATTGTAACCACTGTGCACAATTTTTGTGTGTTGTGTATTGAAAACCCTTGGCGTGGTGTGGGGGGAGGGAGAGCTACGACAGGTGCACATAGCATTGAGGCGTCGCTGACCCCAAAGTGCCAAACACGTTGGCCGAATGTGTGACAGTGGTGGACGTCGTTGTCGTGTGTATTGGATTTGTCGTTCCACCAATCATTCTCAAATGTTTTGCAATAACGCATTGAATAACAAAACAAAAAAATTAAGTCAAATTCATAGAAAACAAATGATAAATGACAGAAAATTTAGGTAATACGAATTACTGACTTAGGACTTACTTAAGAGGTACAAAACAAAGCAGTTGATGCAGAACTCTTTTTAAGTCTATAACTTATTATTAAGTGATGAAATTTAATAGGCCAAATCGTCATAATGACTTACGTTATTTTTGAATAATATGCGATGTATGTGAGTAAGAGCTTTTTTGCTATATGACGTGCTGAATTTGTTTATGTTCTGGAAACTTTTTGATATTTTCTAAAGTAGTAGACATTTGTTTTGATGATTTGCAAAAAAAGCATAGAGTTCCTAGACTATGGCGTAGTGGAAACCAGCTGAGTTATGCGAATTTAAAAATTTGCACATTTTCTGAAAATATTTTGTTATGCAGCAAAAATTAAATGAAACTTAAATCAGCCCGCTGAGATCTCAAACATTATAAAAACAATAGACATAATAATTTACCAAAAACTGGGCAAGCCCGCTTATAGGGGTTATCGGTTGAGACCTCAAACACCACCAGAACAATAGACACATATATTGACTAAAAGCTGGGCTTAGGACAACGCGCTATTGAGCTTTACTAATATTGGGTTCATTTTGTCCTACAAAGAATTTTACAGGTCTTAGCCGTTAAATAATTATATAAATAAATAAAATTACTGAATTAATGCAGGCAATGTAAGTGTTTTGATATTTTGGATAAAAATCTCCAAATGATTATTATTTTTGAAATATCTTTTTTTATATATTTTTTTTAAGTTTTAATAATTATTTTGCTGTTTTAATTTGTAAAAATCGTCAAATAATTATTTTTTATTTTTAATTATTTTCTCATTAAAATTAAAGAGCTCGTATTTTTTTAATTTTGAAAATAAAAATTTTGAAATAATATTAAAATGCCAATATTTTTTCAATATTGAAAAATAACTTATTTTTAAGTTGTTATAATTATTATGCTGTTTTAATTTTTAAAAATCGTCAAATAATTATTTTTTTCATTAAAATTAAAGAAATCGTATTTTTTAAATTTTGAAAATAAAATTTTTTGAAATAATATCAAAATGCCAATTTTTATTTCAAAATTTAAAAATAACTTATTTTTAAATTTTCATATTTATTTTTAATTTTTAAAAATCGTCAAATAATTATCTTTTTATTTTTTAATTATTTTCTCATTAAAATTATGGAACTCGTATTTTTTGAATTTTGAATATAAAAATTTTCAAATAATATTAAAATGCCATTTATTATTTCAAAATTGAAAAATAACTTATTTTTAAGTTTTAATATTAATTTTGCTGTTTTAATTTTTAAAAATCGTCAAATAACAGTTTTTTTTAAATCATTTTTTCATTAAAATTAAAGAACTTGTTTTTTTTTAATTTTCAAAATTAACATTTTGAAATAATATTAAAATGCCAACTTTTATTTCAAAATTGAAAAATAACTTATTTTTAAGTTTTTATATTTATTTTGCTATAGAATTATTTTTTCACTAAAATTATAAAGACGTATTTTTGGAATTTTGAAAATAAAAATTTTGGAATAATGCTATAATACCAATTTTGATTTTAAAATTGAAAAATAATTTATTATTAAATTTTTATATTTATTTTATATGTTTTATTATTATTATAAATATATTTTATTTCATTAAAATTGCATAAATCAAATTTTTTTATTTCAAATACAAAAAATTTAAATAATAATAATTAAATTATTATTTAAAAATTGCAACAAAATTCGTATTTTCAAATTATTATATATTATCTTATTTAAAATATTTATTTTTTCATAAAAATTGCATTTCTTATTTTTTACCTGCAAATATAAATTTTTTAAATACTTTCAAAATTATATTTCAATTTTAAATTTGCGAAATAAGAGTTATTTTTTATTTTTTTTTTTAAAAACAGCCTTTTCAAAAATATGAAAAATTTATATTTAATGGCGATTTTCGCTTTTAATTTTTAAATTTCATAAATCCTTTTTATTTGAACAAATTTGATCAAAATCGGTTGACTATATCATATAGCTCCCATAGGACCGATCGGCTAAAATAACTTTTTTAAAGAAAAGTTCGCTATATTTCGTTTTTTAATTAAGATATCGTAACCAGATTTGGCGTTTGGAAATTTTTTAGACCACTTAAGCAATGTGCCAAATTTGAACAAAATCGGTTGACTATATCATATAGCTCCCATAGATCCGATCTTCCAAAAAATCGATTTTTTAACAAAATTTGTTGTGTTTCGTTTGTTTGTTAAGATATTGGGACCAAATTTGACATTCGTGAGTATTTTATAGTTCCTAAGCACTGTACTAAATGTAATCCAAATCGTTTGACTAGATCATATAGCTCCCATAGGACCAATCGGTCCAAAAACACGTTTTTTATACAAAATTCGATGTGTTTTGTTTGTTTGTAAAGATATTTGAAATAAATTTGGCATTCATATCTTTTTTAAGGTATTTAAGCACTGTGTCAAATTTTATTGAAATCGGTTGACTATATCATATAGCTCCCATAGGAAAGATCGGTCAAAAAAAAAATTTTTGCTTAAAAATTTTTCCGTTTTTGGTTTTTTGTGAAGAAATCGGACTTTATTACAAGCTAGTGGTACAGGGTATCCTAAAGTCGTCCGCGCCCGACTTTACGTCCGCCATTTTTTTTCCTAAAACTTGGAGCTTCTCCACATTATCATCTTGGAGCATCTTCTCCAGGTTGGTAAAAGAATGCCATAATTACCTCTAAACCCTGTCCTCCCGGCACAAAGTCGTGCAATGTCGGGTACCCGGACACTTAGGAGTAAATGGTAACATGACGGGGTGCCTCCACCCTGACTGCATCTCCTGCGTCGTTCTGTGGTATTGGTTGGTGCACAATCAAGACCATGATAAACAAATGGACTGCAGGAGAACATAGGAGATACTGGATCTCCTTACCGGTGCTGCGTCAAGCAAAAGCGCTTGTTAATCCTCTGAATATGATCAAGACAAAAGATCTTGGCAGAGCGGACTTAAAACTCCTAGTAGCATACCTATCTGGACACCACACTGTTAGATACCATCTACAGAAAATTGGCCTATCGGACTCTTCAGAGTGCAGTCTCTATCTCGCAGACGATGAAACCACCAGACATATTCTCTGTGACTGCCCAGCGCTGGTATGGGACACAGCCTGTCACATGGGAAAAGTACGGACTAGTCCCTTTCATCTTAGGTCAATACCCACAAAAGACCTGCTGCTATTCATGCGGAAAGCGGAACGTTTTTTGCCGTAATTTATGGGTATGGTACAAAAGATCTTATAAGGAACATTTACGGAGGGGGGGAAAGAGCTTCTCTAAATGAGAAAAATTAAATTTCACCACAAAAAAAATTTTAATTAATGTGAAATTAAGTCTATTGGACTGGAACATCTTAAAAAAGTTGTAGGCATAATAAAATTAAATCACAGGTAACTCAATTCATTTCATTCTTACAGTGTATTCCATTATCATTAAAGCCATCAAGTGTATCGAAAATTTATTTGTATTTTTTTTTATTAACTCTCGGCTTATAAGGCGTTAAAAAGTTAACAAGCAAATTTGCGAAATACAATATTTTTTTTTGAACTCTTTCTTTCAGCTCAAGCCGTTAACACACACACACATAAGCCAGAACAAGATTTCGCAAGTTTTGGGGAAACAAAAAATTTCCAAGCCCTAGAATAAGTTTTTTGCTGCATCATGCTCTGTTGAGCAAAATTTGAGCTCTAACTTCGAAAACAAAATATTATGTTTTTGGAAATCCTAAAAAAATAAAGTCTAGCATATAGTCACCAAAACTATAAATAGTCTAATTCTAGTGTTCTTCTTTTAGGACTGTCTGGGTGTCAGATCATGATGAGTTCGCATGACTGAGCCGCTAAGTGCGCCGCGCAAATTATAATTATGGAACATGGCTGTGACGTAGTAAGTGGTAGTTGCCATAACTAGGGGGCTTATAGAGAACCAGCGAATAAATAAATTATGGTCTCAGCTGGCTTTTGTTGTGATTCAGATGCTACGAATTTCAATTTTGATACGTTCGTTTCATGTGCGCGGTTTCATTTTGCTGTTGTCTTTGGGGAAATTTACATGGCTGTGTGACGTCACGCCGTCTCTTGTTGAACTTGAAGTTGGTCTGTCATTATTTGTTGTTGTTGTTGACGTTGTTGTGTTTCTTTTGTGTGCTTTTGTTTAACTGTTTTTAATACGTTCGTACATAGAGTTAATTAGTTTTGAGTGTTCAATTAGCGAGTTGCTCACAACAAGTCGTCGAATGCTTGGCAAACGATTTAAATTGAAATTGCCTCTAAAAGCCAGGTGCAGAAGCATCCGTTTCTAAACATGCCACCCGGAACAAAACACTTGAGCCTAGGCAGTTGCCTATAAGTAGATCTTAAAATATGAAACAGGTATCAATAGCCGGAGCTCTCTCGTAGTTTAGCATTTTAGTGTAACTGGCACAAATGTCTCTTCTTATATTTTTTGTTGGGCTTACGCTGCGTATGCGCAACGTATGCTTATTTTTTTTATCTCAGCTCTCTCAAGCTGTCATGGGAGCAAACATGTAACTACGAAGAATGTTCGTGAATGAATATCTTTTGCATGATTTAGAGTTGTATCTCGCTTTGCTGTAGTTACACACAGATACTCACGTCTCTTTGCTGTTTGTGTGGAATTTCGAGTTTTCGGACTTTGTACTGGCTAGCCATGAACCATGCTGGGTACCGCCACAAAAACCACAAAGCCACTAGCCAACAGCCACAAGCCCCTGCGCCATATTTTTCGTTAATGTGAAGCGATATTTCTGGCCATGTTTCAACTCGTCTCTGTCGTCGTAGACATCGACATAGCCATTTTATGCACACTGTTTACTTGTGATTTATCTTTATATATATAGTATATATAGTACTCATATTGTATCTGTATCGCGCACTTGTATGCCTAGATATGTATTTATACTCGAATATGAGATCTACGTCTCGGCGGGGCTCTAATTATTCCACAACAAGCGCGCACGCGCGTTATGCCAGCATAATGCGGAATTCTAAGCCAGTTTTGGGCTTGTATAGCCATCACAGCTGGGAGCCGGGATGTTGAAGGGGCTATTGTTGAGAACTCTTAGTTGGACATAATCATTCATAATGCTCCTCATGAATGAATGTATTGACAGCCGTTGAAACTGTGCGTTTATTTTTGGTAACAGGAAGCATTTGAGAAACAAATTTTTTGCGCACTGAGAGAAATTACACAGGGATGGTAACAATTGTAAGGTAAGAATAAAAAATATAAAAATACGAGTTTAAAAAAAAAAGTCTATTTTGGACAAACTCACTAAGAACTTATCTACCGTGGTGACGTCTAGTTAGTTGTATGGTAGATAGCAGCCAAGCCCATTTTTTCCGAACTCAATTTTACAAAAAAACGAACCATTTGATTCGGATTCGTTTTTACGTACTGCCAAATCCGTCCATCTACTTATATTTCCCTTGCCCATTGTTAGTAAAGCTTTTACCACTTTCGAAGGAAATTATCTATGACTACGATTATCCTATTATAAGGGTTTTTTTAATTTTTTCATGAAAAACTTGGACCAAAGTCCATTATTCACTGTTGTCTCAATTTTATAGTTTGTTGTCGAACGTATTACGGAAAACGAAAAAATTAAGATCTGCCTAATCAGAGGCAAGGGTAGTTTTTTTAACATTTTTATACCCTGTACCGTATGGTCCAAGGGTATATTAAGTTTGTGCAAGCCGAAAATGTATGTAACATATAGAAGGAGACGTCGGAGACACCCCAAAGTTACCTAAAATATGATCAGGGTGAATAGAGAAGTCGATATACCCATGTCCGTCTGTCCGTCTGTCCGTCTGTCCGTCCGTCCGTCCGTCCGTCCGTGTGAACGCCTAGATCTCAGAGATGGTAAGAGCTAGAGTTACCAAACTTTCACATTAGATCCCATATTATTCCATAGGAGGCAAGTTTATTTTATTTTTTTGATATCGGGGATAAATTATATAGCTCCCATGGGGGTGTTTGAGACGACCTCGAAAAAAAAAGCGTTTTAGATGAATAATTCGTTTGTTTATGAAGATATCGTAACGAAATTTGGCAATCGAAAGTTTTTTATAGTTCCCAATCACTGTACCAAATTTGATCAAAATCGGTTGACTATATCATATAGCTCCCATAGGACCGATCGGCCAAAATAACTTTTTTAAAGAAAAATTGGCTATATTTCGTTTTTTTAATAAAGATATCCTAACCAGATTTGGCGTTTGGAAATTTTTTAGACCACTTAAGCAATGTGTCAAATTTGAACAAAATCGGTGGACTATATCATATAGCTCCCATAGGTCCGATCTTCCAAAACATCGATTTTTTAACAAAATTTGTTGTGTTTCGTTTGTTTGTTAAGATATTGGGACCAAATTTGACATTCGTGAGTATTTTATAGTTCCTAAGCACTGTACCAAATTTAATCCAAATCGTTTGACTAGATCATATAGCTCCCATAGGACCAATCGGTCCAAAAACACGTTTTTTATACAAAATTCGATGTGTTTTGTTTGTTTGTAAAGATATTTGAAATAACTTTGGCGTTCATATCTTTTTTAAGGTATTTAAGCACCGTGTCAAATTTTATTGAAATCGGTTGACTATATCATATAGCTCCCATAGGAACGATCGGTCAAAAAAAATGTTTGCTTAAAAATTCTTCTGTTTTTGGTTTTTTGTGAAGAAATCGGACTTTATTACAAGCTAGTGGTACAGGGTATCCTAAAGTCGTCCGCGCCCGACTTTACGTCCGCCATTTTTTATGCAAGACTTGGACCATATAAAAATAAGTAGCAGCAAAGCCCATTTTTTCGACTTGGTCCCAATTTTACAGCCAGTCGGCCGAGTTCAGGACAACGAGAAAATTAAAACGAACAATTTTATTCAAATTCGTTTTTGCGTGATGCCAAATCCGTTTTTTTTACGTCGCCATTTACTCATAATTCCCTTGCTGATGATAAGTACAGCTTTTGTACCCTTTGAGGGAAATTTTTAACGACTACACTTTCTTTATTACAAGGGTAATTTTTTTAAACAAAGTCCTCATACGCAGCATGCAAAAATTTCAAATGAAATGAAATAACTTCATATAAAAAAACAGTGGGAAATTTTCGCATTCTGCTTATGGGCCTTTGTTTGAAAACAATTACCCTTGTAATAAGAAAAGTGGTTATGAAACATTTCCCAAGTATGCAAAAATTTCGCAGGGAATGGCAAAATTGCATATAAAAAATAGTGGGATTTTTTTTATGGGCCTTAAGAAATAAACATATGTTGATAGGTGACTTGGACTATAAAAATATTTGGTTTGAGTTGTGTTGATTCAGAAGAAAAATAATAAAAAATTTTATCAATAACTATTTAAACTTGAAATTGGCATATAATCAGAATCTAACAACTATCAAATAAAATTACGAAAATATAGTTTACGTATAAAATGCGTATGCTTTTCGAACTATTTTGCCAATTCGTTTTAATTTCACTTGCCAAGAAACATTCTGTTTCTCATACATATAAAAATAATTTACGTTAATTTTCGAGCACCAAATATTCGTTTTCAAAAAGAATCCGAATAAAATGTTAGGATTCGTTTCAAGCAAGTTCAATCAGAACATCAAAATATTACAACCGATTTCTTACTAAGACTCATTCTTAAAATTGAGGAATACTGACTCCTTTTCGCCTAAAGGGCCTAGGCATAGGGCCTTAGGAATAATTCCTTAAATAGTTTTTTATTTAATAGACCACCCTTTATTTTTTCCAGTGTATACTTTGTGCTTTACCTAACGGAAATATATGCCATCACTATAAATGTGTGTGCTTGTTTAATAATTATTTAATTATAGCCAGATTACGATCCCGACAACCTGCTGCACAACTACCCTACACGATCGACGATATGAGCGACTACGCTAAACTTCCGCTTAAAGCGGCGCACGCCCCAAAGGCCAGATGAAGCTGTTTGGGGTCAAAAACGACGGAAGTCTTTCAGTCTGCTAGTCTAAGCTTGTTTTTAAATATATATACTATACTATATATATAAAGATTTTTGTTTCGGCGCTTAGGAAAAGAATTTAGCGTAAAGCAATCAGTTAAATTTATTACCATACTTAAGCGGATATTAATTTAATTTTCATTGGGTTTTATTTTTGGTTAAGATTAATGTTTTGCATAGTTTGTGTTAATTCATGTGAGTTCAACACGTGATAAAATTTATTTCCAATTGTTGATACGATAAACTCAGTAATGCATTTGGCAGCGCCAAAAGAATGTCTCGTTTGACCTTGACCAACTAGCTTGGCTATATATACCTTGAATTTTTGGTAAACAACAGGCCTCCCTTTGCCCACATAATGAGGTCAATCGCAAAATCATAGCTGGCTTAAACTTTACATGATCTTCCCACAAATTACGGCAGTCTAAAAAACTGCTGACTCATAAAGCGCTCATGATTTTCCTGACACGACAATAACAAAAAAGTTGCCAGCGATCAGAACAGGTTGCTGGTTATGGTAAGGGGTGTTTTTTTCGGTGGTTTTCTTTGTTACGTTGAGACTTGATTGTAAAAGTTAGGCATTAATTAATTCTTTTATGATTTTTGGCAGAGACTGTCATATGAGTGTTGTTCGTTCTAAGCCCACGTTTTTATTTAGTTTATCCAGGGGCGGATCTTGGATTTGGTTTTTGGGGTTCCTCACCTTAAAGTGTATGCATATCAGAGCTTTGTTTTATGATTTTTGGCAGAGGCTGTCATATGAGTGTTGTCCGTTCTAAACCCGCATTTTTATGCACTATTTCCAGGGGCGGATCTTGGATTTAGTTTTTGGGATTCGTCACTTTGATTTAATATCAAAGCTCGCAAAAGACTTTCAACCCATTTTGCAAATTTTTTTTATTTGGGGTTGGGGGTTTCGCATACTTGAAAACCCCCGTAGATCTGCCACTGAAATCTTGCATCTTGTTATCAGCAGACAAAAGTCGAATTTTTGCTGGTCAAGGTATATCAAGGTATAAACTCAGTTCTTCATTATGTTGTCACGGAAGTTATTCTTTAAATCCAGTGCTTTAGGAGCCAATGTCTAGACGAACTTTTTCATGAACTTTCAGGTACAAAAATTTGTTTGAGCATGGTTCTTTAACCCGTACATTATGAACGGTGACCAGTAGATAGGGCGATTCAAGGGTGAACCCCCAGATTTTCGTTTTAGTATTAGAAATAAAAGTGTCCACTAAGTTTATGGAGAAAAACTAGTTCAATACCCGGAATACACGGAAAAAATTGACAAAGCCACATAAGTTTATATTTCGAAAGAATTATTTTACAAGAATGACAGAGTTTCTTTTTTCTGCACTTTAGAAGTCAGGTACAATAATGGATTTGTATTGAAAAACACAACTACCTAAAAAACACCCTATTTTATAATAACTTCAGCTGTGAAAGTTTCATCGTCTATACCCCCAACTTTTTTTTTTCGTATGAAACATGAAAGTGTTCCATAAATGGAAATATTGTGAAAAAATAACTTCAATCCGCAGTCCCAACGAAAAAAATTGACCACGCCACTGAAGCTTACATTTCGAGCGAATTTATTTTAGAAGATCTTTCTTATTTCTTGACTTAAGAAGTCGGTTGCAATAATGCTCTTTTATTAAAAAACAGAACTCAAAAATCCACCCTATATTATAATAGCTTAAATTGTGAAAGTTTCCTTTTAGCGGCTAGACCACCCAAATATTTTTGTTTTCGCATAAAAAATGGAAGTGTTCAGTAAATAGAAATATGCAGAAAAATTGGTTGAGTACCCCACGCCAACGAAAAAAACAGACTACGCACAAAGTATACTGACTACGCCACTGAAATGTAGAATTCGAGCGAGTTTATTTTAGAAGAAGTACAGATCTTTAATTTTTCTGCAATTTAGAAGTCACTTCCAAAAATGATCTTGTATTAAAAACACAAACCAAAAAAAAAACACCCGATATTATTATAGCTTTAGTTGTCGAAAAAAGTCACCTTTTAGCAGCTAAACCACTTGGATTCACCGCATAGTTCGCAATCGACATAATAACAATAAACTGCCACTATTTAAAAGCATTGTTCAACACTTTTTTAACAATAAACAATGCTGAAAACAAGATAGCAGGCAGCTGTCAAACAAAAAACCTCTTAAAAAATAACCCGATATTATGACGACTTTATTTTTGTTGTCGAATTAACTTTTTTTGGTTTGGCAGCTGAGCCGCTTGAGTTTACCGCTAAGTTCGCAGTTTCCCCAAGCCTCAAGTTAAGGTATTGATGCTTGTGACAACCGATCCCAGCCAGCCTAACTCAAGGCCCAGCGCCAATGGGGTCAATAAACGGAAATAAAACAAAAGTTATGTGTTTTTCAAATAATCGAGTTGTTTGTAATAAGTCGGCTCATTCTAGTACCGCAAACTAACCAAATTTTTGGCTGCGGTTTTGGCACTCTTGCGGGGTTAAGGCTTCTAGCGTTTGGAGCATTATGCGCCCACTAAAGTCTTAATATACTTTAAGATATAGTATATCTTAAAATAAAACATTTTTATAAAAATATACAACTTTTTAGGTACGTTATGACTGGCAAACATTTTTATTTCCGCCTCTGTAGAATTTGAAAACTAGTTTCGATTAGTTGCCTGCGCAAAAAAAAATACCAAAAACAACAACTAATGGAGACAATGTCAGAAGATATATATAATAAAAAAAAAATAGATATTAAACTAGCGCAATTTGCAGATGAAGCGTTTGTCTCGGATTTAGCCTTAGATAAAAGCCATTAATGAAATCAATTCTTACTGCTGCCGCCGTCTCACGGAAGCCTTTCAACCAAATTGCTTTTTCTTTATCTAGGAAGGGGTGTGCTCCACTTAATTAATTTGCATACAGCCATACAAATATGCTTTATGTACATAAGCACATATGCGAATATGTACAACTTGTATATAACTAGAATAGAGACGTACCAGACGTACATGAGAAAAGCTACAAACATTTGTTGGGTACGTCAAAGAATGTCATCCGGCCGAGACATCAGCCCATAGTTTTAATAGCAGCACTCGAAACCGTTCAAGTACAATGTCTGATAATCACGAATTCGCGAATACGAATACATGAATCAAGTTCATGGCTTCATCATGCTTGCTGATATTATTATTGCAGTTCTAATAGCTGTTTGGTTTTATTTCGATCATGTCACCACCATCGTGCTACCAAATCTAAACAAAAACACAAAACTCAAGTGGCAGCGGAAAACTCAATTATACTGGCCTAGATTATGGCCTTATGTGTGTACGAGTATTTGAAACAGATTTCGTTATCTGCAGATTAATTGAAGTAGCCATAGAAATAGACCTTGATGGAAACTTTCTTATTTTTTAATAGCTGCATGTTTTTTTTTAGAATTTGTGTGTGGTTAATTGAGTAGCAACAATAATCAAGTTCATTTTTGCAGAACCCCTCGGGAGTCTATATTTTATAGCTCACTAGAAGAATATGACAATAATGAATCCATTTTGTCACCGCTTCAAGGTCAATGCATTTTTTCGAAGAGTATTTAGTAGTTTCCAATCGCCAAAGTTTTAGAGCGTCTTTAGGTAATACTTTTGAAAAAGAACCAAGATCGTTTGTGCTTATAGCAATAACCTGCCCTATATTGAAAACTAGGAAGGTTCAGTGTACTCAACTGCAACCCAATGTAGAACCCTAAAGATTCATTTTTGAAAAATAGAATCCAGATCAAGCCAGTAATGTGCTTTAGCAGTTACCACTAGCCGGAAACTTGAGAATTGATAAATAGAGAAGGGTGGGGCAAAATGCACCACTTGAGAAATACTCAACCTGGATTACCGGCACGACGGTAATCGCTGGAGGCTTAACGTTTTTGCCATACATAGCTTTGGTGGAGATCTCTAAACATATGTAAGAGTTTGGGGGTGGCATTTGTGAATTATAAAGGAAGTTTGTTTTGTATTTCGGTGAATAGAATTATCATAATTTAGTAAATTTTTTTTTATCGGACTTGATTTAAAGTGATTTTTATTTAGTAATTTGTGGGTGATGAACACAAAAATGAAATCGACTTGGCGAAGTTTTAGTTCGATTTCGAACCATTCATTACAGACCTGAAAATGTATCCGTGGTGCTTTTTATACCCTGTACTAAAAAGTACAAAGGGAATATTAGTTTTGTGCAATGTATGTTACGAACTGAAGGAGGCGCTGCAGACCCCAAGACCTTTATACCAAAATACTTATCATAGCCTCGGGTAGTGATTGAACCATATCCGTCCGAATGAACGGACGGATTTCGGAGACTAGAAGAGCTTGAAACATCAATCAATCATTTTACCAGCTGGTGCGCATATTTCCTCAGAAGATGAAGCTTTTTGAATCATGTCAATATATTTCTCCTATCCGCCGCAGTAGATTTTCGCGTTTTTTGGCAACACCTATTAATATTTTAATCTGAAATTTAACAGAGTGATGCTTTAATTTCCACGTATGTGTGCTTCAAAAATGAACAAAATCGGACAAATACAACAAGAGCTATAGTCAAAAATATGCAAACTCGGCCAATATTTGACTCTACCTAATTATGGTTAAAAATTACCTCAATTCGCAATTTTTGGTAAGCTGATTTATGTGGCTCTAATAAACAAATCCACATCCAAATTTTATCGATGCGGACCCCCCCGCAATCGATTTACGGTGTTTTCTCCCACACCCCTCAACATATAAACTTGAAACTTCCCCCATATACTTTAAATACAATCGGTAAAAATTTACGGAACTTATAGGTATAAATATCGAATTTCCCCAAAAAAAAAAATTAATTCCAATTGGAAAGTTCTTAAAAGAAATATGCAGAAAAAATTATTTCGAGACAAAAAGTATAGGGTATTCCACTGTCGGGCACCGGCTCGACTGAAACACATTTTTTTGTTTTGTTCCGCTGTATTAATCCAGAACTCGCAAAAAACTGTCGAAACCGTGGTAGAATTTGCAGGTAAAGTAATCCCTCCACTGAAACCTTATTTTTGGACCGCACCGAAAAAAAAAAACAGGCCGCCGCGTGAAGTCACAAATTGAAGAAATTTGTAACTTTCTTGACATTTTCAATAACTTTTTTTATAAAATTGCCAATTTAATCTCTCGTTTTATGTTTCTCACTTTTTTTTCGGCAATAAGCCCCGAGATAAACGCGTTATCCGACATGGCGCATTTTACCCCCACAAGTGGCGTGTTTTTTACCAGGGTGGGATAAAAAGGCCTAAAATAGTCTTTTATGTTTCCCACTTTTTTTTCAGCAATAAACACCGCGAAAAAACGCGTTATCCGCTATGGCGCGTTTTAGCCCACAGGTGGCGCGTTTTACCCCAGGTTGGGATAAAATAGGCCAAAAATAGTCTTTTATAAAATATTCAAGGCACTTAGAGCAACTAAAACTGAAAGTTGTTTGAGGCTAAGCTTTAGCAACAAATGTGGGCAACAACATAGTGTCTACTTAAGACCCCCTCAGCCCTTTAGCTGCCTCAAAAATGCAATACCAAAAGTGGCACGTTTTGCCCCACCCTTTACTACATAATTTTCAACAAGGGATCACGCATAAACTAAGTGACGCTCCAGGGGGAAGGGAGGTCTGGCAAAGCTTCGCGAGACATAAAAATCACATGGAAAATCTTCAAAAATATTCCATTACTGTGTCACAAAGGGGAGGAAAGGGTTTATTTTGAACATCACGTTATTTATGGATGATGCCCAAGAACCCAATATCGATCCCAAAGCTAAGTTTCAATACGCTTCTTAAACAAAATTAGCTTTGTCATTGCTTTCACTTCCGCCACCTTCTTCCTCCTCAATTACAAACATAGTTCTCAGACTGTAGAACTTGTAAGATGGTACCTTCATGTCTTGTCATCTGTTCTAGGCAAGCTCTACAGCTAGGAAGCGCTGTATTCCCTTCTGCATTAAGGAAAACATAATGATATTTCCTTATGTTCATCGGATGAAGCTTCGAAAAAACCGGCAAGCTTCACCATATAGAACATCCAGGAACTAGAGTCCAACTTGAGTCCAAACTTTCCACTCTCTGGTAGAGTATTCAGAAGTCTGCACCGGCCAAAACAATTTTAAATAAAATGCACTCTAGTCCACTTCGATACTTTTAAACCTATTTCCAGTAATTGGCAACAGTAAAAATGCAAACGTTTGCAAGCAGTCATATATTGCATAGGTATATCTAGAGTGGGTTCGGCATATCATCAGTTTAGACTTCTGCTATCGCTGCTTTTAACTTAATTGGCCTTTGCACCCATCGCAAGACTCTTGATAAATGAGTTTTATATCAATGCACCCATGAAAATTAATAAAAAATTTTTTTGTTTTATTGGTTTATATAATTTCTTAATAAAATTTATTTGCTATAAATAATTCTCATTTCTTACAAGCATTACCATAGTAATTTACAAATTTGGATTTTGAATTTGATTGCTATTTTATATTGAGTGCCAACAATAGACTTACATATTGCTGAGCTTTTTTTTTGCAAGGACAACACGGCACAAATAGTACTTAAACAAATACAATAACATTTTCGGAATTATTACATATACACAGTGCATATAATATATTGCATATATTTTGAAATTAAATTTCTTTTATTTTCTGTATCTCAATATTTTAGCTGTGTATTTTAGTGCATGCGTTTAGAAAGTATATAGTTAACATATAACAGTACATATATAGTATATAATTTTAGTCAATTTTCAGACAGAATGAAAAAAAAACATAAACAAACGATAACATTGACTTGACGCCGCCACACTTGGGTGGGGCTCGTGCCTAATTACTAAGCTATATGCAGTTGTTGAGTATACGCACAGTTGGTGGACTTATTGCCACGCCGATTATTACTTATTTCAAAAAGAAAATGTTGAATTTTCAAGCTGCTAACATGTTAAAAATGTTATAAACTTTAGGAATGCTGCATTTACTATCTATTGGTTTTGTCCTTTTTGCATTCGCTACTTACTTTTTTTTGATGCTTCTTTCAATCCTGTTTTGTTAATTTTGTTTGTTTTTGCCCGTCAACCCAAATAGTACATACAAAAAATATGTTTCAATTTTCGTTACCTTAGTTTCTTTTTACCATTCGCACTAAATAGTTACTGTTATCGAAATTATCAGTTAGACATACTCGTAAACATATTGTACAATTATTTGCGATACTTAGCACCCCTAAACACCCCCCGTAAAAAAAGGTATAAAGCCCCCCCCGCAAAACATACAGAGTTGAATCCTAAACAGGTCCAATATCACTTTGGTATCTGGCGGTCAAATAATTTGCCGCCTCTGTCATTTGTTCCAGGCACTGGTACAGACCATTCAAATGTCTCCGGCAGCGTTTGGCCAGCTCTGTCGCCTTATCCGCATTAGCCTGCTTTGACTTATTGCAGTCATCAATATCACTGCTGGCGCTGCTCGAATTGTCGCAACTTTGTGCATTGTCGCTTTTGTTGCCATCCGAGTCCAGACCCGAGTCATTCTCATTGGAAATGTCAGAATCAGAGTCGCTCATGTTGCTCACTGATGTATTGGACACCACAGAGGCTGTGGATGTGCGACGCACATGACCCTTGACTGTGCTGCTGGTTGTTTTAATTGTGCTGCTGGACTCAGTCTTTATTTCAAGCTCTGGCGCGGCATTGATCTTGATGTCGCCAAGCTGCTCTACTTCATCGGCTTCCTCCTGATTAGCTGTCCAGAGCAAATCTTTCTTAAGCCCATTGAGCATATTGTAGAGATTAAAAAGTTCAGAGGCACTGAGAAATTCCTGCACATTCTTTGAATGCGCGGCGCCACGTTTGCCCTGTGCGCTGGAGCTTTGTGTCAGCTGATTGGCGGTTGTGTCTTTGCCCATAGCAGGTACAATATCTGTGCTATCGCCGATCTGTGTAAAACAAGAGGAAAAATAAACCAAACAAATTAGCATATGTTGGTGGAGGAAACAAAGACAAGCGGCTCATAGCAGGCGCACACAACAAGAACCCACCTGCCGATCCATGAGCCTGCATGGCACCAATATGGTGTCGTCCATAATGTTGACAGTTTTGACAAACTTCTCCATTACATTGACGATGCTGTCTTTGGAGAACTGCTGCTCATCGTGGCGCGCAATGCGGCGCAGGCAGTTCCTGCAAACAGATCATAAAAGAAAAAAAGACATTCAAATATTGCTGGCTAATGGTTGAAATGTATTCCGCATATGTCTGAGCTTTGATAAGCGTCTGGAAAAACCAGTTCTTTGTGTAGAGACAGACCCTCTAAGCTAAAGTATATAACACTAGCCCAGTCGTCGTCGTCAAGTCTGCGACGTTCTTTTAAAACTTCCGCCAGCTAACAAAAATAGTTGGCTGATAAGTTGACTAGCTGGCTTTTTTGGGCCCGCACACGCCAGTTTTTTAGGGGGCAACGTGGCGTATGATAAATATAAAATGATTTTTATGCAAATTCATTGAGTCTGCTGGGAATTAAATTCACATAAAATAAAAGAATCCCAAACCTGTTGTGGGTTTTAACTTATGGCTGGATGATGTGTGGCCTCGAGGCACCGCATCGCCCGAAACTTTTGAGTTTCTTTCTTTTCAGAATTATAGTTTATTTGTTTCACTATTACGCACTATGAATGATTAACAGACACGCGACAGCCGAAGATTTCTATTATTAAACATCTAACCTTAAATTTGCATAGTTTCAAGTCATTCTCTAGAATATTTCGCTTAGTCCAGGCCTAACCATGACATTGACCTGTTCGCTACTCTCTTAACCTGAACTAACTAAATCAAGTTATACAACACACGTATCTAGTTTTATTTAGCTCATAGCGTGTGTTGCTAGTAATTTTAATTTATGGGCTTGTAAATGTTTACAACAACGCCGCTTATGTAATCATGACTAGATTACAACAGCGTTAAGCGTTAAAACATGCCTTTGATTTGATATACATACTTAAGGGAAATTGAAAATTACGAGACAGTTGACAGGCATTAACCCCAGCAGACCGACCCAGTGCACCGTTTTGTCTAGTTCCGAGTTGCGCGCGCGCCCAGACGTCCAAAGGTCACTAAAAAGCTCCACTACTAAGCGATAAGTGACGTTTCGGCTAGACATCTGGAGAGCCAGTTCTGTTATCTTAAGTCGTTGTCCGGCGGTCTAGCGTCTGGCCAGCCATTCATTGATTGCGTTACAATTTCAAAAAAAAAAAAAAAAATGCGACTAGCCTAACACCCATGCAGCTCGTGATCGCAGCGTGTCCATAGTATTTACATTGGTTTAGTTTACACATTGTAAGAGAAAGAATATTGACTACTGATAAATTTAGTACACTCTGGCGTTGGCGGTGTTGCGGCGCATTTTCCTACTACATACTTAAGTATTAATAGTTTTTTTTTTTTTTGGTCTAGCGCTGGCTGGCATTGGGGTGGGTTGGCCATGCGATCGCTGCGTGCCTGATGACTTGCCGACCGCACACATATGACACTGGCTGATTATTGAGTCGTAGACTAGGGCATAGCATACCGCTTGGGAATGGGCACGTCTAGAGTCAAGGTTTTTTTCCATTGACATTCCAAGCCCGCACATTTAAACGGCATGTCGTTGTAAGTATCTATTAATTGTATATAAAACAATCTTTCACTCCCAGTACAAGTAGCTACGACTAAAAAAAAACCGTGAGCAACAAAGATGATGCACGACATTGGCATGCTCTGTAAAGGGAAAATTTCTGTTAACTATATTAATTTTTACAGCTATACACTGCTGTAAGCAGTTGGACTAAAGGAACTTTCTGTTAACTGCTGGGTTCTTTTTTAAGCATAAGATGATGCACGACATTGGAATGCTCTGTAAAGGAAAAATTTCTGTTAACTAAGTATGTTAATTTTTACTGCTGCAGACTGCTGTAAGCAGTTGGACTAAAGGAACTTGCTGTTAACTGCTAACGGTGTTCTATTCAACTGCTTTCAACAAGCAGTTTCCAGTTTAAACATGTATGTTATGCTTTTTGAAAAATTAACATTTAAAAGAACAATAAGCGATTTGGCGCTGCTGTTGTAGTTTGATACATAAATTATTGAAAGTTACATGGAGAAAGAGTATAAATAGTAAATCTCTTGCGGTGTTGGGGTAAGGGAAATATCATTACGCAAGGTTAAGAAACTTTTGCATTAAATATTGAGTCCCTAAACGAAGCAATACTGTTAATTTAAACCCATATTTTTTAACAGCACCCACTGCTTGTTACACACCTTACAGTAATCTAACATGCCCTTGACCTTCTATATACAGTGTATAAAAATTACTATAAACGTGACTAATTGAGCTAATTGATTAAATTAAAAAAAAACAATAAAAAATTATACTCAAGTATGTACATAAATAAAATCAAAACCTGTACTTTGTCTATGAATAAATTGCATAGATTATTCTCATACATTAGAACAATGTTTGCCATAAAAAATGGCAACAAAAAAATTAAATAAATTATCTTATCAGCAATTAGTTGGCCATTCATTCGCAAACTCGCGCGACTCTTTAAAACTACTTCAATTGGGCATACCTACATATATACAAATTTATACACTTGCTATAAACCGTCCAGCTGCCAAATGTTATTCATTTATTTATTTTTTTTTTTTTTGTTAATTAGTAGCGCCGATAAAGAATGCTTATTGTCGGTGTCGTTTTATTTGCGTAGAAGGAAATCGAAATCAGGTGACAGTTCCCACCCATTTATATCGTCGTACAAGTGGCGGCGCACTTGTCTATTGGAACTGCGCCAAGTTTCTTTTACGTTGACGGTCAATTGGAGGATTTGGCTGGCCGCTTGGTGTTGACCTCAGCGGCATAAAAAAAGCTAGCATCACTCACTTTAGCGAGTTAAAAATACAATTAGTGCAAGTATGATATAAAAAAGAATGCTCGCTCTATTGTATAGACATCAACCGGCAATGGTCTAATAAAAGCTGCCTGAGCTCAGGAGGAGACGTGCAACATGCGGCGCGCATCATTGCGCACCACGCCACTTTTATCAACCAATTGCAAAGCAGCACGAGCTGCGAAGCTGCCTACTACGACAACATCCAATACCACCTCAGGCTGCCAGCTGGGCCAGCTTTTGTTATCTGGGCTGTTGATGATGAGTTGATTGCTGCAGCTGCTAACGTGGTGCTTATTAGAAGCAATTACACAAAACTTGGAAGCCAACAAAGCTGGCTGGGAATAGCCAAATCTGTATATTTGAATTAGTCGCAATAAAGCGCGACAATGAAATACTCTGCACAGTACAGAAATTATATTTGCTTAAATTTAAGATGGTTCTGGGCGTATTTTGGGTATTTTTGCACCAAGACTGCATGCCAAATTAGTTGGGTTTAAGAAAGGCAGTGAAATTTGTTGCAGCTGTAACTAGTTTTTATATTCCCGCAGACGCATAAATAACGTATGTTCTACCATGCCTAAATCTACAAATACCCTTGAACCCATGTGTGTACAGGGTATAAAAAACCGGTCAAACATTCATATCACACACTGGCACACTGTTAAAATGTATGCTAAGCCAAACACGCGACCACGACAGGTCTTAGGCTTAGGCCTTGTCTGCTGTCCAAACATGTTTTGTATCTGGATGACTACGGGAATATATATAGTAGAGCAATTGTTGGACATGCGCACAAAGCCAAGGCATACAACACAAAAATCAGACGATATTTTTTCTCAAACTCTTGTGGGCTGCTCACGTCGTTGTTGTGGGGTGGCGGTGTGCACGGCGGGTTTCGAGTATTTTGAGGCAACAAAAGAGTACAGTCGCCACAAAAAACTCTCTTTGCTGTGCTCTTTAGAGAACTGCTGTTTTGGCATGAATGAAAATGGGCAAGATGCTGTTGAGTCTCTTACAGACATAGAGTACACTGTGTGCCATTGCCTCCCAGCGGCATTTCTTGTTACTACTAACACAAACCGCTGTAAACACCATAACAATATGGTTGGAATGATTTCTCACTGGTTTTGTTGATGCCAGCGCACCACAGCCAGCCAGCCAGCCAGCAATATTTGCAATATTAGGCAAGAGCTATTTAACGCGAATTGACCAATATTTGGTTAATGTTGTTTTGGAGTTTTAGTTGTAGTTGTAATTGCTTGAGCTTTATATACTTTCCTACTACTTCACATATGTAGCTATGTATTTTGCTACTTCAGCGTAATTTTGGCACAGTGGTGCAAGTTTAGTTGGGTGGGCGTCAAAACGGCCACAACGTAGTAACTGCTGACCTCGGTGCAAAACCAACACAAGTTACTTTTTTTTCGCTTTTTTTAACCAACCTGTCATAATCGATTAAATGTTAAGTTAAGTGCTAAAAACGCAAGTTTTGATGGATTTGCAAACAACTGTTAAAACTCATAATCTGTCATTTGCGTGCTGTAAAAATAACAAGAGCTTTAAGTTGTGTCATTAAGGTAGGGTTTCCTGATATCAAGACGACAACTGCCGCCACAAACCTCAGCACATAAATGCCTACGTCAATTGGATTTCTAACGACTTGGGCTATGAATCAGAATTGGTGATTTTATATTTTTACTGCGTACCGCCACATATTTTGTCTTTTCGCTAGTTGGTGCTTTATGAGTAATGGGGGTCTTGGCGATAAGTAATGTTGTGCTGATTAGAGCAAATATGATAAAGCGTCGCTTGATCATCCCACTGTAAATGGTGTGACCTGGCCAAACCGCGCACGCTCTTTATTAGTTTTAGTTTGAATATTTAAACAAACAAACGCACATACACAGATTTATGTACATAGAGCATGGTATATACCTGCTGCAAACATGGACAGAGAGTTAGACAGCTAACTATACTATACTACTACTATATATTAGTATGTTTGTATATACATATGTATGTACATGGTCGATTGTGTCATATTAACGGCAGCGCTTTGGCTCTTGCTCATTTCTTTCGTAGAGCAACATACGATTATTTTTGCTGGTTTGTGGATGTTGGAGCTCTGTCGTCTGCTGATGGTTGTTGTCTGTCCCACTTGGCAAACTGTCCGCATCGTACGATAATTTTGTTGTATCTTGTTTTCGGTGAACAAACGAAAGAGAAAACTTCGTATAGCAGGGGTGCGGTGTTTTTTTTTTATTTGTGCTCTTCGTTTGGCAGAGAACACGCGCATAGCAAAATTTATGACTTTTTCAATTTACTAACATATTTAATTTTTGTATAAGTTAACGTTAATTTAAACGCTCTAACTTGGAACTGGTGCCTGTCCAATCCAAACTGGGAACTATAATACACACACTTATATGCTTCATATACTCACCGACTAGTCTCCAGTTTGGTGAGGTCTGTATATCCACTCATTGTACTGTATTTTAGTTGGCTCCGGCTTTAAAATGTATTCTAGTTGGTTTTGTCACGGCTGACACCGACGCTAGTTATTGGTTTTGATTTATAAAATTTCTTTTTGCCTTTTATTACAAATAATACACACACACGCGCGCACTTTCACTTGGTAGAGGTGTGCTGGGTGTTGGTGAATTTGTAATAGCTTGCAGCTGTTTATCGTATTCTTTCCGAGTTACAACTCAAGTAGTTTTATTTATTTGCTATTGCATTGAATCCCCGTGCTCAGCTCAGCGGTATTTGCTTGATTACGAAATCTTTAACGTTTTGCTTTACAGGCATTTATTTAGGAGTGGATAATTTTTGTCGCGTCGCGTATTGAAAACAAATGCGCTGTGTGTGGATTTCGAAAAGTTACGGCCGTTTTATGCCGAAAATTCTAGCACACAGATTTAGTTATTAGCTGCTTGAATCTATTAATTTTAATCAAAATTCTAGACAGCTTGTGCGCGCACCCGCTGATACGACCGGGACTAGTGAGTTTAATTTTGAAATTGATTTGAGTCCACAAAATAATTCCCACTACAGCAAAGAGCAGCAGCAAGTATCAAGTACAGCTGTAGTTGCTTATATATCGATACTTTTGCGCGATATTTCGATAAGCGATCAATTTAGCAAACTGTATGTCGATAGTTCCGCAACGTGCAACGTGCAAATTTAAATTAATTTTTATTTTAAACAAATAAATTTTTCTTTTAAAACCAAGAATTTTGCATACACATTTATAATTGCACAATAATCTTTAATATTTTATAAACTTTTTGTATTTATTCATTTTTATTAGCATAATAAATACAATTTGATTATTGCCTACTATTCGGCAAAAAAAAGACATTAAAAAAGCATACGAGTAAAAAATAGTTTTTAATTATATATAATTCATTTTTTGATTGTAAAAGTATTTAATTTAATTCATAATTGTTAAATGAGATATATAATTATGATATGATATGACATATACACGCAGCTATATGTGTTTGGTGAAAAAAGTGATCGTTGCGGATAAATATTTGAATTATAAAAGTTTATAATGGAAGTAATTTTTAAATGAGATATATAATTATGATATGACATATACACACAGCTATATGTGTTTGGTGAAAAAAGTGATCGTTGCGGATAAATATTTGAATTATAAGTTTATAATGGAAGTAAAATAGTAAATCTAGCATGTAAGTTCAAAAAACTTTAAAACACTTTAATGCTGATACATTATTTAAATCAACTACTTAAAAAATCATTATGAAACACAACCAAAAGCTTTGTGATTCATTGGTTTTTTCAGGATGTGCAATTGGTAAAATAACAAAATTTAAAAAAAAGCAATCTTATTTTAATAATTAATAAATTTATGGCACTAATGGTTTTATGATTTTGTGCATATTGCTTTTTGCGCTGTTTCGAACTGAATTCATGACTTTCTATCTTTAAATAAAGTACGCAAATGGTGCATCGCATCTTAAAGCTTAACTAATGGAAACCGATTTTTCAAAAAAATGTCCACAATTAAATGAACGAAAGTGATTTAATCGACTGCGTAGTTTCACTTCATTCATACGTTGTAATGACTCTTTTGGCATATGTGTCCAAGGTTCGATCTGCAATTCAAAGAGTTAATTAGAAAGTAAAGCGAAAGTTATTTCAATCAATGTTACCTTAATATTAAGCAGAGCTTTCCAGTTGTTCAACTTCTCATATATTTCGCATTGCATGATTTCTGTTAGGTCTTACGCTAGCACTTAGTCTGAAGTTTTAACACAACATACTTGAAGCTATACTGATATTACATCTTGTTAAAAACTTAAGTATCTATTCACAAGAAGCGCTATTACACAGAAGTGTGGCTTAATCGTCGGCTATATAAATGCTCTGTTTCATTCACAGTACTTTCGCCTATAAATTCGGGATCATCGACTTCTAATTCTTCGATGCAATTATTAAAGTGATCTGTTTCATTTGCAGTATCCTCCGCACTCATTGTCTCTATGTGATTCAATCTATCAACGTCTAAAACTACGATTTCATTCGTTTCTCTCCATTCATTGTAATTGCGATCAAATTGTTCAGTGCCATTCTGATCAAAGTCACATTCTTGAATTTTTAATAGCCTTGTTTCACCATCGTTACCTGTAGATATTTCTATATATTGAGTGACTTCAAATTGTTCAATATTAAAATCATTTTTCTCAATGACAGCATCGTTTGTGCGTTTTTTGTTTTTTAGAACCGTAGTTTCCTCTAATATATTTTGAGTTCTTAAAGCTTTTTGCATTCTTAAGAATTCGTTATTACTTAAAGTGTTTTGAGATGTTGTTTCGATTTCGTTGTGAATATTAAACTGTGCAAAATCATTATAATTTTCTTGTACAGTTAGGAATCCTGTTTTATTTTCGGCATGCTGGTTTGTCATATCCACTTCTTCAATGACATCATATTCTTCAATATCGATATATTCCCTTTCAATATTGTCGCCACTTTCATTTAAAGAATCCTGGCCAATTTCTATATAATTAGTGACTTCTAATTCATCAATGTTAACACCTTTTTTTCTTAAAGCCATAGATGAACTTGATGCTGGGCTATCACTAAGCAGCGTTTCACTTGAAATTGGCATTGATTCTATATAATCACATTCATTGGCTTCCAAATGTTCTTCATCAAACGCACTATTAACTTCTGTTTTTATTCCCAGGCAATCACATCTTCGGACTTTTAAAGGTGTTCGTTTATTTGCAGTACCCTTTTCTGGCGTCACTCTAACGTCATTAGTCTCATATTTTTTATATTTCCTTTCAAGAGTATCACATTTATTACTGAAAAAGTCAAAGCACTTTAAAAACAAATTTCTCCAATAGAAACCCTCCGGATTATCACGAAGATGATCATTTCTTTTGGCTGGCCATTTGAAAGGAAATTCCAATAAAAGTTCGCTGTGATTTTCGCATATATAAGTGTGTTTGGCTTTACTGACATTGCGTTTCAGTATACTTGATAAAAACGTATTAAATGAACTTGTCTCTACGAATTGAAGTTTGTCTGCTTTGGAGCAGCTTAATATGCAGCAGCTGGTTGTTTTGGAGCGTTCAGGAGTGCTAAGAAGCCTGAATATAGAACTGTGTATTACTCGTTGACCTGTAAATATAAAATTTGATTAATTTGTTTGTTTTAAAATAACGTTGGCTTAATGTAATAATTTAAGTTCTTTCATTACAGTATCGAATTGGCAAACGAAAAGGCTCGCTCGTTTCACCTTCAAATTCAAAGGACATTATGACCTAATCCAACAAATTTGTGCTTACCGCAGTCACCAAGATTTTCAGTCGGTACACTACCACGCCTAAGACGCATTTCCAAATTGGTAAAACAATCGCTTGCAAAATGTTTTTTGCAAACAGTTGACCTTACTGGCATGTAGGCGTTTTTGGAAAAGCCCAGATTTTCCAGCCATAATTGTTTAATACTATCTTTTAGTGGAAATCGGAATGTTTCATCGGCTCCTTCACATCCCGGCACACAACAAACACTGAAAATAAAAACAAAGGCACATGCAGTGCATAAGTAAGTTTTATGTGCTTAATTATAATTTTATAAAAGTATATATTTTGCATACCTTACACGAACCATGATAATATAAAAAACAAAAAGCTTTAAACAAATAAAAATTAAACACAAAATTATAGAGAACAAATGTCCATATTATGGAATATTTAATAGCGATGGTAGCTCATGACTATGGATGAGACTGCCATAGTTACAGCTGGCCGATGACAAACTATCGATTTAATACGATAGCGATAATACTTGCGGTGCTACCGTACTGTTCAGAATAAACGGCTTTTCATGTTTAATTAAGTTTTATTTATATTGATTTTCGTTTAGCGTCACATTGCAGATTGAAAATAACAATCTTAATTCATTGATTTATAATTGCATTTTGTATAACTACTAAGAAGTTGCAAAAATATTTCACAATAACATTATAAAATTCAATTGATAATTTGATAGTTATGCATAGGTAGAAAGAGATAAAGTGTTTAACAAAGGCTTAGGCCCATATAAAGCATAGTACATATGGTAATTGTTGGTTAAACATTAGGTATACATATTTAAATAAAATGTGAATTATTTGACAGCTTGGCTATAAATGTGTTGGCATTCTTCAGTTATATTTCAACTGCATATACAAATTAATTGAAACCACATAAGCGTAAGTGAAGCTTGTGAGAAATGTTTAAAAATAAATAAATTTAAGTTGGCATATAATAATTTTAATTGGGCTTATTAAATGATCTAACTGATCTATGGCGTAATTGTGAACTTAAGTCTAATACGGCAAAAGAAAAAATAAATTTTAAAGTTGATTTTATCTGCTTCTAAATATTTTAGCTACTGTTGTTAGTGTTGCTGCTGATGCTGTAGAAGCTCATTGCTTTTTTTTTTTAAACAATTTTTGATTTTTTAAACTAACTACAACAGCGTGCAATGCTTACAAATCTTGGGGAACCACATAGGTGTCCCTTAAAATCTGTTTTGGATTTCAAGACAGTTGAGCTTATATTTCTAGGCTTTTTTGTTTTTGTTTTTAATTATTGTTTTAACTTGAACATTTTTAACGCGCAATAAAAGTTGAGAAATTTATTTATGCTTTTATGTAGTTATGAATATATATGTATGTATGTATTTTGGATTCGAATTAACAAAAATATGCATGTAGTAGCTACATTCGGCAATTTCATATGATTTTAAGAAACTGCTTCGACATTTTAAATGTTACGCTTAATGCTGATTTTTTTTTGTTATATAATATTTTGTTATACATAGTTTATTTATATATTGATATAAAAAAGAGTAAAAAGACGCGCAATCATTTAAATACTGCCGCCAAAACTTAATTGTAAGCTTAAATTTAAATATTTTATAAAATGTCCTAATTTTTTTTCATGCCCAATTTGATGTATGCAATAATTTATATGTTAAGTAGAAAATTTGGAAGAGAAAAAGTTTTACATATAGTACATACATATATGTTTTTATACTTATGCATATGGTACTAAGCACAAATATGTATAGTTAATAATATTATATTGTTGCTTTTTTTTTTTTTTTTGTTTACACACAAATACATTCATTATCATAACTATTACATATTTGTTTTGGTGTTAGGTCAAGCCACCGGCCATCTGAATAGACGTAGACCAAAATGTGAACATGGCTCTTTATATATTTGGTAAGTACATATTATGTATATAACGACGACAAAAAGTATTCAAAATGAAAGTTTGCTTTGTAAAGAAAAGCGACTTGAAAATATTTGCGTTGACTTAAGTATGTATGTATGTGTGCGTCTCATTTTTAATGTTATATAGCACTGTTTATATATTATATTATTTTATTGGTTATATACCCAATTATATATATATAGCAGGAAAAAGTAAAATCCAGAACTCAAAACACGTTTTGTCTTACTAGCTTCTTTAGTTGGAGTAGTTTAGGTTACATACTTTATGTATTTAGTTAGCCATATATGTACAAAGTACGTATTATGCAGAATTTTTTTAAGTATAGTTGTTAACGCATGTGAGTTTTATTTTCTTAACTTTGAACTTTTTTTTTGGTTTTTCTATCATTTTTTTTTGCTTGGTTAGTTGCATTAAAAAGTCGTATGCTTCTTTATTGTGTTTTGTTTCAAGTAACATACATAATTAAAAGTGTAGGTTTAACTTTGAGACTTTGCACAGCATTAATATATATATATTAATATATATTATGTATAAGTATATATAAGTATGTACTTATATAATTCATATCGAATTCGTTTTGGTTAGTTATACCTTACAAAATTGAGTAAAAACCGTTTTATACAAAAAAATGCGAGTATCGTTAACTAATTGAGTATAAAATTGTTGAGACCAAGGAAGCCAAAATATGTATGCAAAGATTTCAAAAAACGAGCTTTAAATTTTTTTGATTAAGGCAAGTAACAAAAGATAGCCTTTGCAAGCAATAATCATATAAATATATGAAAAGAGTTTGCAATATGTTTTGTTAGTTGGGCAAGTTGGGAGTAGTTTTTTGGGATTGGCAAGCGTTAGTTGCTATCTCTGCTACTGAAGAGCGTATAATGAATCAGTCTTTGCGCGTCACAAGTATCAAAAACGAAACGATGCGATACGTAAATATATATAAACTACATCGAAACTAGCAATCTGGGTGGTTAACAGAGTTGGGACTTGGGTAGAGAAGCTTTTGACAGTAATTTTGATACGTTTGATACAAAAACTAACTAGGCTAGGCTTGTCGTTGTGTTTATAAAGTGGATGTTCAAAATTCATAATTGATTTAATTTCATATAGTTAATAATAGCATGTAAAACAAGTCAACAAGTTTTAATTTTTTTTTTAGCTAGCTTAAAGTTAACCAATTATCGCTGCTGCTTTTGAAGTTTAAATACAAAGTTTAAATACAATAGAGTTTTAGAGAGCATATTATAAATATAAAATACATTTTTGTGTGTATGCCTGTATGTTAAGTTATATGGTTATATTTAATTGGTGCTTTTTGCGTATTTTTTTTTTGTTTTTGGTTTACTTTTGGTTTAAACATGTAAAAATTTTCTTTAAGAAGTGAATAAAAATTCTGTCTTTGGCATTGTGCCAATGCATATTTTAAATACACACATACAATAAATAATTTATAATTATACATAGGTAATTTAAAAATTTCTTTTGATCATAGAATATAAACAATGTTTAAGAATTGCTAGTTGCTGCCTCATCTTACACTTGTTTTACGTTATCTGAATACAAAAATACATTATCATAAATATATTTATATGTATTGTATATATGTATTGTATATGTATGCAATTGTTAATTATTTATGTAATTGTATTGCAACTGACATTTAATTTAGATATCTCGCTTTTAAGCCAGCTAAAAGTTGGATGTTGCAACTGCTGGCCCTCTACTTATTCATCTGCGCCACAACATTGGGTGATTTGTAAAAGTTCTGTACAAATTCTGATAGACTGTACACAGCGCCAGGTCCTTTGCCGGCGCTCATGCATATAAAATCACCCAGACAGTGCATGTTGGCTGCAAGTATATCAATATAAACATATAAAAAATGTTAATCGTTAAAAATTAAAGGCACGTATTTACTGTTTGAGAGTATGGGAGGATATGAAGGCGGCGGTTTGATCCAACTGCCATCTGGTCTGCGCATATGACGGCGATCCGACGAGAACTCTATGAGATATGTATCTGCAGGTATAACTCTGAAAAATCTGCAATAAATCATAGAAGCTTTAGTGTTGTGTTGTGTTTAACAAGTCTGTGGCAGCTACGCACCTATGATGCTCCGGTCTTAGAGCCAAATCGGAGCGAAATGTTTCTGTAACATATTTATGAAAATATGTGGGGAACGGTAGCGTTGTGTCCAGGTCAAACACTAAACAGCGATTGGGCGTGGGATTGTGCATGAAGAACACATGATAGTCCTGCAAATATACATAAACTATAGTTTAAAAGTGTCCTGCGTGTTAGAGTGCTAGCTTACTTACCCATATCACAACTTGATCATCGCCGCGTCCGGCCTTCTGGCGCCACAACGGCACAGTACGTCCCTCGTTTGACACGAACACGGCATAGCATGTGGCGAGCTCCTCAGGTCGCGTTCGTTTCACTTGCTCGCATAGTTTCCATACATTCTCCTCACTGTATATATAGTAAATGTACATAAAAATTAATGCATATAAAATAGCGTTTTTATTAGATTTAACCCCTCTACTCGCACTGTTTATGGTGGAAAACATTTTACAGCGATTTATGGCGTTTGCATTGCCGGGCGCATTTAATTTCTATTAGGCTACGTCACTCTGTCGCTCTTACTGGCTAATATATGTAAAGTATATAATGTTGTCGGGCTAACGCTGTCACGAAATGCCAACAAGCATCTTGATATTTTATCAGCAAAACAGCAGAGCACAAAGTCTTTAAATTATCATAATCGATTTAGCTTAAAGAGTGGCGGCTACTTGGTTTGGGCCCTACGACAACTAACTCGTTCAAAATGTCCGTGCTAAAGTTCGCTGGCTTTCAAATAAATTCCAATCAATTGTGGCACTAAGGTAGACATTGTTGCTTGCATGTCTAGCAACAGACGAGGGCAGTTTGATAAGTTAGCGATTGATTTTTGGCAAGGCTGCATGACGGCATGATACAAGAGCGCTGTTCTGTTTGCCAAAGCGCATCTTGGTCTTATTTCGCAGCTGATTTACCAAACTACCCTCGCGAATATGTACATGAAATCCAGTGGGTGGACAGGTGTAGCCTGTAGGGCTAGCCCATATGCATGCGAGTGGGGCATAAAAATCAGCGTCTACGATGGCAATAACAACAAAGAATAACAATTCGCCATATCAACAGTTATGCCCAACAACGTTGATTGGAATGGCGCGTTCAAGTGGCCAGAAGGATTTGAGTGCGGCCTGGTCAAAAGTCGTGACCCGAGTATAGCGTGCCATCGTGTTATTAACGCGCATGTTGTTTTGTCGTGGGGGTAAAACTTCTAGTAGGTACAAGTTACAGGTGTGGAACAACTGCTGCAAAACTTTGCACTTTGCAACAGCAGGTCCTGTGTGTATTATGCCACTGCCTTTGGCAAAGGATGCATGGGGTAAAAGCTGTACTGATTGTCGCAGCCATTGCAGCATAAGATAATCGAAGTGGTTTTGCTGATGGCGTTGACGATGTTGCTCACGGTAATGGCTAAATGCCAGAAGTCATGGATGCGCACAGATGTTTACCCGCCAATGTTGTTGTGTTCTGTGTAGCATGCGGTTCACCTTGTAGCCAAGAAGCTTGCTGGGATGCTGTTAGTCACAAACACACACACACACACACACAAACAACGACTTTACGAGTATGCGTGAAGCAGTCAAGTGTATGGGGGAGCGCGCAGTTGGTACAAAAATTCCACTGGAAGGAGACGACGTCGTCGTCGTTGTTGAGATGAGTTGACGATGATGTTGAGAATTTGAGTGCGAATGTGTGTGTGCGCAAGCAGTTGCGAATTAATCAATGAATCTGTCCTGCGGGATAAGCAGCGTATACCAGCAGGGCAAAGTACCGAAGTGCCGCCATTTCTGTTTGCATTAAAGCTATGCGCATAAAAGCTTTTTGTGCCATTTGCTGGTTCCTCATTTTAACAGATTTCTTTTTGCTTTTTTTGCTGCTTTATATGGTGAGTGGGTCAGTGCTTGACAAGCATACAGAGCGTACACATAGAGTTCATAAGCAGAATAATGGATAAGCTGCGTAACGGCCACTGACCATGCAGATTTGGTTGGTCCTTTCATGGAGTTGACGACGCATGACGCGTACCATTTTTTGCAATTAGCATTTTTAAATATTACATCAACAAACGAAACGAATACATACATATGTACTTATTATATGGTATTACATATGTACTATTATATGGCATTACATATGTATGTACACACCCAGCGGACCAAAAAGCCAGCCCTTAGCGCGCATATTTGCCAAATAAATTAGGCGTAAGTATAGGCGCTCGGAGTTATGCAAAGGGGCATGGGATTCAATTGGGTTGCATGTTAGTCACGATCTTCAAGCGTAGCAATCCTTTGACCTAGATTAAAGTTGATTCGGTCTGTTACCAGTGGGAGATCCACAGGGGTGATTTTCGGGCTACGACCCACCCACTAAGTTGAAAAATGGGTTGATAGTCTTTTGCTAGCTCGGATATACATACTCCTCGAAGTGAAGAACCCCACCAAGAACTCCTAGATCCGCACCTGGCTGTTACCGACAGTTTATTCAATGGTCTATTCCATTTTAATTTTCTGTATACCCTACATTTGTAAGCTACAAAGGATATATCAACTTTTTGCAAGCCGAAAATGTAGGAAAGGCGATTTTGGAGATACCCCAAAGTCATCTAAAGTGTGACCAGAAAGAAGTCGTGATTCTGTTCGTCTGACCTTATGTACGCCTAAATCTTAGAGAATGTAAGAGCTATAGCCAACGAACCTTCGAGTTGGATCCCTTACGTCCCCTTATGTCACGGGGAATATGAAACTGTATGATATTATATAGTTTTTTTTTTCTCTATTATAGAAAAAAGTTTATCCTTTATTTTTATTCTTCTGGTTTATTTTTTACCAGCTTCCTCTTGCGAAAGGGATATGAAAAATCGAAAATATTTATCTTCTGATCAAATTGAAAAGCAAAGGATGAAAGTGTAGGATGAAATTTAACATTAAATTACCCACAGACAGAAAAAGAAACATCTTAGCCTAATTAATATGAATACAGCAGTGGCGGATCTACGAGAGTGGTTTTCGGGTTCGGATCTCATTCCCTCAAAAAATCGAAAAAAGGGTTGAAAGTCTTTTGCGGGCGCAGATAGTCTTCGAAGATAAGAGCCAACCAAAACCCAATTCTAAATCCGCACCAGGAATAAGGAATGAAAAGACGGTGGTCACCGAGTGTAGCGCCCAGGCGTTAGAAGCACCTGGGATAATATATATAGTATCCTACTAATAAAATAAATAAATATCCTACAATAAAATGAAAAAGTATTGAAAACAATTCCTCGCTGGATTACTCTGCCTCAAGTCGTCGATGCAGGCATATTGAAGCTCTCCTATTGAGTTTTTCAGCTTGCAAATTGTGCAACAGATCTCGCGTTTTTTGTGCGTTTCGGATCGATTTGTGACCATTTTATTCGTGTTATGATGGCTTGTTGGTTATGCAGGATTTGGAGCTTACGCACATTGCATGTGTATTTTATTTAACTTTTTGCTTTAGTTTTAGCTGCTGTTGCTTTTGTTGTTGTTGTTCATGTTGTTTTTGGTCGCTAGTCGGTCGTTTGTTTTATAGTCAAAACGCGCCTCTCGCATGCGGCAATAAAAACGAAACGAGTGGGCCCAATGCTCCAAAACCCCCTGCACCCTACCCTTCGCATTCAGCCCACATACATCTCACACAGACGCACACACTCATACCCAGTATGAGTTTTCTTGTTGGCAGACATGACCGTTTGACCTAATTTTGTGCGACGTCGTTGGAGCTGCGCAGCACGATGCGGCGCCGCCGCGACAGGAGCAGCGTGAGTGAGTAATGAGCGAATTTAAATGCGAAGCAAGGAACTTGGGCAAAAAAGGAGGACAGGATAAATGAACAGAGCACACACACACCAACAAAGACCGCACACAAACATTCAACTTGGAAAATGTTGTCGTTGGGTCGACCTACTCCCTCATACTCTATATTATTGTTGGGGGCTGCCGGGCGTTACAGTTCTTTGACGGCGAATGTTTTCACCAAAAGAGATAACGCACAAAAATAAAATATACATAATTAAAACCAAGAAATTTTCTACAGTTTAGGCCACATAAATGGCGCATTATCATTCCCCACATCGCCCATCGCCAGTTGTCTACTGCAAAAGTCTGTCTAAAGCCCAAAAGCGTAGCTACACGTTAAGCTCGACCTGCGCTTTATATTGTCAATGATTTGGTGTAATGAAAAAGTTGTGTATTTCCTTTTGTTATTATTGCGGTCTGCTTACCAGTAACAGGATACATAGGAGCAGTCCGCAATTTTGGGAAACAAAAAGTCTGTGGTCATCTTGAAGCGTTATTGCTGTTGCTGTTGTTGTTGTTTTTGTCTTGGCTGGGAGCTGTTGCAACGATTGGGATTTTCTTGCAGATGCTGGGTATACGCGGTGCGGGAGCTGGCTGCACTGTCAAGTAAATTGTCACTGGGAATACTGGTGCTTGTTGTTTCGTTTTGTGTGTGGCAACAGGCACACTAATGGGAAAAGCGGCAGCCGTTTCAACCCGTACAATAATCACTGCATAATGATTTATTTCTGCGCCTGGACTATGTCCACTTCATATGTGTATGCGTTTGACGAAAGGATTCGAATGCAGTATACAGCAGTACAGTATGTTGGCCTTAGCGGCGCTCCATTTTGACAGAGATGACAGCACTACTAGGAAATGCGATGACTATTGCAAAAATTGTTGATACACAATTCGGCACACAGAGCGAGCGCACACGGGTCGGGCGGGTATTATAATGCCGTTTTATATTCCTATTTGATTATGCTTCGTTTTTGTTTCCAGGATGCTGCTGCTGCTGCTAAACACAATCACAGGCACATTCACACGCACACGTAGACTTTAGCGGACACTGGATACACTCGCACCCGTACTCGTACTTTTGGCCCGACGCAATGAGATACCGAACGAGCAGCAGTGCAGAATTATCGAAGCGTAGTTTTTTTTTGTGGATCAAATTATGATGATGCTATAGATGTTTTTCGTATCGTCGTTGTCATGGAGCGCACAGTGCATAAATGTATATACATAAGCACTGGGACTACAATGCGTACACCTGCACATAAACAAGTACGCTCATCCATATACATACACCCACATGCAGTGTTACGGCGTTTCACACACTGCTGGTCTCCGGAGCGGGCACTGTATTATGTGTTTGTTAAAGCTGGGACCCTGGGGTGACGACGACACACTTAACAAATCATAAAGGCACCACAAAAAATTTGCTTCGCTTTGGATGAAACTGCAAAATTGTGTTGGCAAAGCCAATGCAGCAAATGTGGTTTGCTTATGGACTAGGCAACTGGGATGTTTACTTTTGCATTTGCCAGTGCAGGCAGCGTTTTAGACGTGGTTTGGATTTTCTATGGTTTATGGGTTTGTGTGTGTGTGCGTTGATATATTCTATGGTTATTTTTCACTCGCATTCCGCGTTCGAGCGTCGACGTGTTGTGTACGCGTTCCCGGTTCTGCACAGACTTGGAGCAAAAGTTTTTCTTGACTCCAGTGGAAGGAACAATAATAAAAATATTTCCCCAACGATGTACGCATACGAAGTTTGCAACGAGAGCGCCAGAGCGCGCGCAATGAGATTGTTGCTTGCTCTGTATGTTGGGGGTAGTCCTCTCGGGGTCGGTCGTAGACTTTTGTTTGCTGTGGGCGTTTGGGTGGCTTGGGGCAGCAAATGGGCTGTGTTGAGGCGCAACAATTGCGTTTGTTGCACGTTTAGTCGGTTGAGTGTAGCTTGTTGTGGCAGGTCTTGTATGTTGCAGGCTTTTTGATTTGGTTGTTTTTAGGGCTGCTGATTATGCAGAAAGCTGTTTATAGAAATTAGTATTGCATTTGTTATGATTTGATTATTTGTTTTTTTAAATAAAAAACAATTAAATTACCATCAAACTTTAAGCTAAAATTCTTGCAGACTGAGGCAAAATCAAAAACAAATAACATAAGCGTTGCCAGACTGTCAAATGCGGCCATGTGTGCACTGTTAAGCAGTGCTGTATAACATGCGCTACAATTTACTTGCTGTTAGTTGCTGTTTGGTATATTACTATAGCAGCCAGCTTTTAAGCAGGTACAGCAGTTGCGCGTTATTTTTTAAAATGTCTAGACGCTTAACGGCTATAAATTATATATAGATTTTACACAGCAAGGTTGTTAAAAACAAATTGTTATTGTTATTACTCGATAAGATAAAGCTGCAGTTCCGTTTAACTTAATATAATTTGATTTCTTGCGCAAAAGCAGCCTGTTAACAAATAGCTGATAAGGTCACAAATAAGTATGCCTACTAAACTGATTAGCTATAACGTTTAAGGCAAAAGAGTTGTAACTGAGTGAAATACACGGACAGATAACAATTATATCAGTTGAAATACATATATTATATAAATAAATATATATATGCATTATCAGGTATTACTTTGAGCATTTAAAATTTATGTGCCATATAATTTGCATTGACAATGCCAGTCTCTGCTGATAAGCAATATATAGCACAACTAGCAACAATTAATATTTGTTTTATTTCTTTAATAAACATATTATTGCACACAAAAACGATCATGACTTACTAAAATCTATTGGATTCTGTTTATAAAGATGATGACGTTTTCATGTTTTATCGCCTGCCGCTATATAAATATTACTAATTATGCGCATGTGTACGCGTTTTTTGTGCGTCTGTATGTGTGAGCAAAGCAGCTCAGTCCAGCTGAGTTCCAATCCGCTGAGCGTCGAGACTAGCCTCCCTTGCCTTAAACGTGGCAAGCGTTTTTCAGTTCATTTGAGCGTTTCGTAACCGACGGATTAAATCCAAAACAGAGCCGTAGCTGTTCGGGTATCTACAATCGGACGACTTTCCTTATCCAAAAAAGAGTAAGAATTATAGTAAACAAACCCACACATTCAATAAATTGTGTTAACCAAGATTTTGAGTTGTTTTTTGAGTGGTTTATTCGACTGTTAAAACGTTCGCGCGCCTTTCTGCCGTCTTGTATTAGCCAGTTCGTTTTGTAACCTGCTCTTGGAAGCAACACGCCAACGCTTAACGCGGAAAACCAGTTTTATTTTCTCTATATTTTTCGGTGATCATAATAAAAAACTTTTATTTAAGCAACTGTTTGTTGCATATTTAAATAGAAACTGTAAGTAAAAACTTGTTCAATTATTCTGTGACATTGCTAGCTATTTAAAACAAGTGGAAAGTAGAAGTTCAAAACAATTAAGTGCGTACTTCGGTTTGGTACAAATTGTTTGTGGTTTGCGTCTCTTTTTAATTGAAACCTATTGATTCTAAATTAAATGTTTGTGCTACAATTGGATATTTGCATGTGTCATCAATAACAAAAGTGCGGCCGACTCGTCTGAGGCAAGAACTATTAAATGATAGCTTTGGAGGAGCTTGATATATCTGCTGACTGCAAGATTGCACTGGTACGCACAAGGGCGGCATATTGAGTCAGTCACCTTTGCAATCCACTCCATTGACCCATCTTTTGTCCCTAACAAGCAAAAATAGCTTCCTTGCTTCAGTGTGTCCTTTTGGGCAATGCAGTCTTTAACTTCTGTCACACAGAATAGCCTTTGACAAAGGAAGGCACCGCCTTGGAATCCAGAACGTGATTATCAGAGTCAGGAATCTCAAGTGCATAATCAATCACAATCAGTCATCGATAAACACAGTTTAAATTTGATTATTCGTGACGTTAACCTGCACCTACTTTTCTTTAAAAAATTTATTATCAGCGATGGGTTGAGAATTTAAAGCGTAATAAAGAGAAAGGGGTTTGTTTTTATAATCGCAATATTTTATATTCCTAGTATCGCGGGCGTTAGCCACGAAATTCAGCTACAGGGCACGGGTTTGGTTATAAAGATGAGTTGACACTGAACTTAATGGTATAGGTCGATGTCTTCTTTGGATTTCGGTGTTTTAGGTGTTCATAGCTACAGACAGACTGTCATGGGCTCATCTTTATCGAGTCGAGTTTGGTATAAGCAACTTGGGGCATCTAGGTCTATCTACGAATAGTCGGTTATGGCTCAACAACTACCGACTCGAGTTTGGTATAAACAACTTGGGGTATTAAGATGGTTAGATGGTCATTGCTGAATTTCTAACAAGTCAAGTTTGGTATCAACAATGTGACATTTGCCACGCTTCCTTCTGACTGGAATCTTAATCTCGCCCAAATGGGTTCATCGAGACGAGTTTGGTATAAGCAACTTGCGGTATCTAGGTCTTCCTATGAATAGCCGGTTATGGATCAACCTCTACCGAGTCAATTTTGGTTTAAATGACTTGGGGAATCCAGCCGTTCCTATTCCGTGGACATAATCTTCCACTAATGGGTTCATTTTTAACAAGTCTAGTTTGGTATAAATAGCTTGGGGTATCCAGCTTTTCCTACAGACGGACCGATATGGTTCAATCTCTACTCAAGTCGAGTTGGGTATTACGGTATTCCTACGGACAGATAGACATTGCTGAATCTCTACCGAGTAAAGTTTGGTTTAAACAAAATGAGCTTTGCCTTGCATACTCCTGACTGTTTAGGCAGCGAATATCTATAATACCATGGACTCAATCTCTCCCAAATGTGTTGAACTTAAACAATTCGAGTTTGGTATAATCAAGTTGGGGTATCCAGTTCTTCCGACAGACAGAAGGTTATGCTTTCATCCCTACCGAGTCGAGTTGGGTATTAAGACAGTCCTACGGTCAGATGGTCATTGCAGAATCTCTAACGAGTCAAGTTTGGTATTAACAACATGGGTTTGCCACACATCTTTATGATTGTTTAGCTAGCGAATATCTATAATTCCGTGGGGTCTATATCCTCCAAATAGGCTCATCTTCAACTAGTCGAGTTTGATAAAAGCTATTTGGGGTATCCAGGACAGACCGTTACGGCTCAATCTCCACTGAGTCGATTTGGGTATCAAGGTATTCCTTAGGACAGATGGCCCTTGCTGAATCTCTAGCGAGTCAAGTTTGGTATAAACATCCTACTGACTGTTTAGTTAGGGAATGTGTATAACTTCGTGGAGACTATGGGTGTAATAACAACCATTAGTCGTTATCGTTTTTATCGTTGCAAACATTCCAGAGAACTCAACCCTGAGATTTGTGATGCGGTTGGCGACCAGGTGCGAATCCACATTTAGTCATAGGGAGATTTTATACTTCGAAGTGCATCGGAGATCGCATAAAAGTGGAACAGAAAGC
This sequence comes from Chymomyza amoena, assembly GCA_037043745.1. Lineage (NCBI taxonomy): Eukaryota > Metazoa > Arthropoda > Insecta > Diptera > Drosophilidae > Chymomyza > Chymomyza amoena. The sequence continues at coordinate 185,594 of JBAMAX010001825.1, forward strand.
AACCACCTACTTACCCGTTGGATCCGCCACTGTTTGATACTGGATCTGCGGGACAGGTATCAGACACAATAATAATTCCTATAATTTACAGTATTTAAAGAAAATCTGTCAATAGGCTTAGTTCTCCTTACATGGTCTTAAGGGATCATCCATAAATTACGTAATGCTGACTTTCGTCAAAATAGACCGTCTCCCCGTTGTGACACAGTAACGGAATACTTTTTAAGATTTTCCATATGATTTTTGTGCCTCGTGACGCATTGCCAGATACCCCCAATGACCCCAAAGCTACTTACTTTGTTTGCTGTAAAAAAATTTGTAATTGAAAAGGGATCATAAATTACGTGACGCTGATTTTTGTCAAAACAGACCAGATTTTTTAATTTGATTTTTGTGTCTCGTGACACTTTGCCAAAAACCCCCACCTCCCTCACGTAGTTTATGAATGATCCCAAAGCCAGTTAAGCAAGCTGCCTAGCGTCGACTTAGACCAAGTATTGTGAAATTTAGTAGGAATTCCCGAGAGTATGACATTCTGGCAAGGTTACGAACATCCACTTGAGCGCACCTACAATCACGGTGCTCGACATTAATCGATTAGAAACAAAACAGATAATAGTTTGTTTGTCCGAAATTGGGCTACCTCTACCATACCGGTAGACTCCAAGGGTCCCAGTACAGCATTTTTCTAATGCATAATAATAACTAGTACTAACCGGGTGACAATTGATTAGGAAAAGTTAGTTTTCCATGTGCTCTATTGGTAGCTTATCACGCATAATCTATCAGCTTAACCTTGGGCCACCGTTAGGCCTGTCATATGCGTCAGATGATGATAAAGGGTGCAATGAATTGTTTTTGTGACATGGACATGGAAATGTTTGCTTTTCGTAAAGCTACTTGTTAGCATAATGACTGCTTAGACCGACTAAACACTGCATCATCTAGCGAAGTCTATGACTAATGACCAGATGATGACTTATTCTATGCTAATAGTACATGTTTACTTAAAGATGAAACAAGTTCGCCGGTTGGTTGAGAGAAGTCGACTATTGTATACACAGTACCTACCTCAAGCCATTACATCTAATTCGACCTAGATGCTCATAGTAAGGCCCGATGAGAGGGAGGAAGGCGAGGGGAGGAGGCGTGAGGGGGAGGGAGTCCACCGGGACCGGAGTTTTCCCAGGGGACATATGTAATTACTGTCGTACTGTCGGAAGTCAATCCTAGGGTGTAATAGACTTGGCCGGTAAATTTTCACCCCGGGCTCGGACTATCTCTCTCCCAGTTGTAGTCCTGTAAGGAGCTCACGCGCGAACGTAGTATTTGGTGGCTGTTTCTCTTCAAAGTGTATATGCAGATCGTACTTCGCAAAAGATTCTGTCAACCCATTTTCCAACTTATGGCGGGAGTCCAGATTCGATTACCTCCCATGGATCCATCAATGAAGGAGATAAAGGAGTTGCCAGTTTCTAACTGATTGAAATACAAATAATTATCGGTATTGATTTTTAAAGTTTTAGCTGTGCAAACTGTTGTTGTGACTAAGAGAGGGATGTAGCTTTCATAGAAACACTTCTAGGCTTCTACAAGAGGTAGAAAAGGACAGTCAATTGTTCGAGCATGATAAATGGATAAACCATATGGCATATACTTAATATACCCCTAATTTATAGAGTCCAAAGTATATGAATTATAGCGTATTCTCCTTGTTTTTGAGCAGCAGGCGCCCGGGATCTCATTTGTTTCAAAATTTTTCAATAATTTAATATAACTCATTTACTTAGGGTACAGAGTCCGTACGAGAAATTGCAATTACTTTAGCGATCTGTTTGAACTTGGACTCGCTTTGTTCAATTGTCTTCTAAATTGTCAATGAGCTCAATATTTAAATAAAATTTAGATCGATAACTGGCTCAAGGGCTCTTAAGAATTGCATTGATTTGCTCTAGTTTGATTTTGATTGATCGTTTAGTGAGCTAGCCCATTAAATTGCACCACTTACAAGGCAGACACTTGGATCAACCCAGACGACAGATAAGACCCATAAGCTATAAACAAAGTTTAGCGACTGCATGCAAATATGTCTACATATTTTTGTTTTTACAACTAAACAAGCAAACCCATAATGATTGTACAATAAAAACATGGTTTATAATGAGATTTCTCACAATTTACACAATTCCAGATAAGTGCAGCTGGAAGCTAGCAGCATGGGCGACCTCAGAAGCGACAAAAGTGAGGAGGATCTTGAGCAAACCCTAGAGCCGCAGGAGTATCACACACTGCGTAATGGCAAGCAAGCACAAATTGTCTCCGGTCTGGATAGGCCGTATCAAAGAAAACCACTCGGTGAACAGACCCGTGCCGTGCGTCGGCAGGCTATAATGGTCATATTATGTAATTTGGGTGTACTGGCTACGGGCTTATGTCTGGCCATACCTACGGTTACATTAAATCAACTTATGGATACCAGCGAAATGGTGTATTTGACCCAGTCGCAGGCATCTTGGTTTGCCTCCATCAATACACTTTCCTGCCCCTTGGGTGGACTTATATCCGCTGCGCTGCTCGATCGTATTGGACGCAAAAAAACGTTCTACGTGATGAATATATTCGCGCTGGCTGCTTGGACGCTAATGGTTACGCCTAGTCAGGTGGATAAGGAGTCTTTTTATTGGCAGCTAATTGTTTCACGTTTTATATCGGGTAAGTCATGACTAATTAACATTAGTGGCCAGAAAACTAAATATAAGTAAAGAATTGGATCATAAGATGCACTTTGTGGATAAAATTTTGACTTCTACCAAACGGACGGATGTACAGACAGACAAGACTTCATCGATTCTGCGTTTAATTTTACCAAACGTGGAATCGAACATCCAACACGTGCAGGATTTCACTGCAAACTTGGCTGGTGTACTGCAGGAAAAGAACCAAGGACCATGGCTGTTTAAATAGAGCGCAATGCTAGAGGGTTATCACCGGAAACTGGCTAGTGGGAACTCATGCATCATGGGTGAATCCTTTTTACCATGACTCCTGCAGTAGTTGTGGCGATGAGGAATAGCTGGAGACGGTTCTCTCACCGCCCTGGACTGTGTAAAACAAGGTTCCGCTTCTTCAAGCCACACCTTTTAAGTGATTTATCTCAGCTCTCAGAGTAGAGTCCAAAATGTCTTTCGAACATTATTTTAGCCAACTAATGGGCGTGAAATAGAACATCTAGACAACCTCTTTAGTAGGCAAGGGCAGAGGACGGGTCTATTTTCTGGCCTTAGTGAGTGGGGATATCTGAGGTTTATAGGCGCCTTTAAGGGCATCGATTTAAATTGTTTTAAACAAATTAACATTTCTTTGTTTATAAGGCTTACATGAGTCTTCTTTGCATAACCAATAGAGTCCGTTTTATTTGCTAAAAATAATTTGCTTATCTACTCGAGGTCGATTGATCCTGTCGATTGATCCTGTAAAACCAACAGATGGTCACCCTATATTTCCCTACTCTTGAACATTTCAAAGCATTGAAAGCATCTCTCAGCGAACTAAGCTGTTCAGGTTTTTCTAGTTTTTAGCACTATTGCTATATGATACTATATATTATGAATATTAAATTATTGTAGACGCACTAAATATCTAAATAAATCAAACTAAAATTTTGTTATATTTACATTTACTTAGTTAATGCCTAAAGTGTATTACTTTCAAAGCACCCCAAATAAAAACAATTGCGGGCAATTAACATAAAATTATGACTTCCCTATAGCTCTATCTAATACTATACCATATAAATAAATATTAAACAAAAACTTATCTCTAAAATTTCTTCAAGGCATTGTCATGGGCTTGTCTAGCGCTCCAACGGGTGTCTATGCTGCCGAGATTAGTGTGCCTAAAACTCGGGGTAGTCTCATTTTGGGCACCTCCATATCGGTGGCTGTGGGCATAACTTTGCTTTATAGCATTGGCTACTTCATACGTGATGATTTCCGACTTATTGGACTAATTTGTTGTGGCTATCAAATCATAGCGCTGCTTTGCGTTTTTCCAGTGCCTGAATCCCATAGTTGGCTGTTGTCTAAGGGGCGCGCCTCCGAGGCTAAGGCATCACTTAACTATTTTCGCGGTCTGGACAAGTCACGTAAGTTGCTGTGGAAACTTACATTTCTGTCAGATTTGTTTTTAATGTTGCTTTTCTTTCTGTTGCAGCTCACCTAACGCATCCCGAGGTGCTCGAGGAGTTTAATGTGCTACAAAAATCACTCGAGCTGCGTGAGGGTGAAAAGAAACCTTCGTTTATAAGCTGTCTGCGCTTGCCCGAGGTTTACAAGCCACTGCTCATACTCATGGGTCTCTTTGCTTTCCAGCAGCTTACGGGCATCTTTGTCATCGTTGTGTACGCCGTACAGATCTCCACAGAGGCTGGTGTTTCCATTGATCCATTTATGTGCGCTGTGCTTATTGGTACCGCCCGTGTGCTGACCACCTGCCCCATGGGTTATGTCCTGGAAAAGTGGGGTAGACGACGTGCGGGTCTGATTTCGGCTTCCGGCATGTTTATCTGCATGTTGCTGCTTAGTGGTCACGGCTATTTCGAGTGGATGCACAATATACCCTACTTGCCAGTGGTGTCCATTGTGGGCTTCATCGTGCTCAGCACTTTGGGTCTATATACGCTACCTTTCTTTATGATCTCCGAGTTGTTTCCGCAAAAAGTGCGTGGTCCTGCCTCGGGTATCACTGTTGCCGTGGGCATGTTCTTTGCCTTTGTCTGCATAAAGACGTATCCCGATGCGAAAGCGACCTTTGGCACAACAAACTGTTTTCTGTTTTTCGCCATAGTGTCCTTCCTTGCCGTAATATACATCTATAAGTTTCTGCCGGAGACACGTCGCCGTACGTTGCTACAAATCGAGGAGCAGTTTCGTAAGAAGCCGGTTACGGTGGAAATGAGGGAAATATATGTGCACTAAGTGAATCAAATGGGATCGCGAACAAATCAATTAGAACAAGTTGATGTACCGGGGCAGGATTCCAGGATTTAGAGCGACATGTTTTTATTATTTTATCGGTGCATACCACTGTGCAACAAATTCTCTATTAATTCAAGATGCCGAGGACCTATTCTTCACTGGGAGAAGACGATAGTAAGATGACAAGACATCACACTTCGGATTCGGCTATAAGCTCTAGGTGTCATCTAAGGGCGTGGTTTTAGGGTCGGGACCCCCCCACCAAAAGTTTGAAAAATGGGTTGAAAGTCTTTTGCGAGCTTAGATATAAATAATCTTCGAAGCGAAGAGTTCCCCCACACCAAATCCTAGATCCCCACCTGGTCCCTATATTCGTCGAACTGTTGTTAATAGAGATTCCAAAAAATAGACAGTCAGGAAAATTACTATTTTTCGATTTTATACCACTGCACATGAAATTTGTACTCATTTTGTATTCTGAATCCGCCCCTAACCCCTTACTGCTGTGATAAAATGAGTTAAATTGGAAAACCCTGCCAGAGTTTACCACATTATATGAAATTAGTTATTGTTTGTTATTATTTTTGCTAAAACCCATGTGACGCAGTTTACTTAAGTTTCTTTTTGGCAGACAGACCCAGATAGATAGTAAATACATAGACTTAATAAATACTTCACGTGTCAGAACATCTTAGGTGCTTTTTTGTTAATTAAAAAAGAGTTCTAATCATTTAAGACACGTCGTAGTGAGCAGATATTATCATTCTCCAAACATGTGTTTAAAGAATGTTTAGTTTAGCTTTAAGAGGGACGTTCCAGAATTAGTTTACCTAACAAAATAGTGTTGCTAAATGTTAGAAAAAAATGAAAAATGCTTATACCATATTGTGACAGTTCAAAGTTTGCCAATGTCTTTTTTCGACCGCTTTTACTAGCGAAAGATTGGTCTGTATAAAAATCATATTGGTCGATCCAAGGGCGAACACTCCAGAAGGCTACAAAATATTGTTGGATGATCGTCTATTAAAAGTTCTAGAGTGGCAGCAATTTTGCACACAGTTTTTTCAGCTTGGTTAAGAACGTTTCATCGAAGGTAATCTAATAAAATTTTTTTGAAGGGGCAAAAAATTTCTCGATATTCATCTAATAACTTTTTTTTCATTATTTCTGGAGTGGTAAAAGTTTTTTCAATATTCATCTGATACCATTTTTTCATTATTTCTGGAGGGGTAAACAATTTTTCGATATTCATCTAATAATTTTATATTATTTCCTTATGGTTAAAAATTGTCCGATATTGCCAAATTCACTGAGCGCGTTCTAATCCACTAGACGATCACACCAGACTTTTAACTCAAGCTTGTAAAATACAAATTTTCGTTAAAATTTTTCTTCTTTCCAACACTACTACCATATGTTAAGTAGGGAAGTTCTGGAACGCCCCTCGTACAGTGTACCAAAACAAATTGAGCGCATTTGAAGCGTGAATGATTATGCCTTGAAAATTTGAATTAATTAATAATTAATTAACACTTTTAATGGTTTTAGCAAATTAAAGTTAGATAGTTTTTGCTAGAACTTTTACTATAATAATAAAAAATTAATAAAAAAATTATAATATTATAAAGTTATATCTATATATTAGTATAAAAATATGTTTAGTGAAAAAACTAAAGTGATTGTTGAATTATAATAATATTATTATATATAATTTAACAAAATTAGTAAAATATTGTAAATTTGATATGTGTTAAGTAAAGCGAATGTTAATGCTGGGCATAGTACGACCCGCCACAGTAGACCGATTAGTTGTGATTTTTGAAATTACTTGAATTAAGTTAAAATTATGTTTTATGCTTGTAAAACTAATTAACACTACACATATAAAATAAATATATAGAAATCTAATAAAAAATAAATGTGTTTACTCTTCACACATTAATAAAACTTTTCATTTATTAGCCTCATATGTACTCTTTTGGCACTATTTGATGATTCCAGGTTGTATTTATATAATCGGATCTACCCAGACTGGAATTTTGTTGCAGTGTTTAGGAGTTGACGTCTGATATGCATACATATATTCTCTCCTATATCAAATGATCCAAAGTGCAGTATGGAAATTAGAATTTCTAAAAAAATAAAATCTATAAAGTGCTTGCTTTTGAAAAGTTGCTTCTACAAGTAATGCACAATAATCTCGTTAATGGGGTAGACCAGTTAAGTCAGGTGTGGAAGTTGTTGAGAGCTAGTTACGTCAGAGGGTGTTCGACAGACCATTGCAAATTGAGTCAATAACCTTTTCTCGGAAACAAGTACAATTAAGTATATTTAAATACGGCTAATACAGTAAGACACTACCCAACAGGAGCGAAGTAAACTTTATCTTCTTAAAGATTTTCTTTTTTTTTTAATAAGACCAGTCTCAATATTTCTTGAAAGCAAAATATAGTTTCATTAGATGGTGAAAACATCCAAGTTGTTCATCATATAAGCTCTAGATTTAACAAGACAGTATACCAGATATGAAAAAACCTCTTTAAGTTTATGTGTTAGATGTTTTTTCTTTAGTTAAAATAGAAACTTTAAATTCCTTGTCGGGATGATTATGACTCAAATAAGCTTAGCATTAGGCAAGCTAAGAAACAAATTCTACAAAGTTTTCAAGATCAGTTGAAAGTATTCCTTGTCAGGAATAAAATGATTTAAATAAGTTTAGCTTTAAACGAGATTTTCTCAAAAATTTTTTTTCAAATCATTCTAAAGAAACAGAAACATGAGAGGATTTGGGTTCATTAATAGATGCAAAATTTGTATTCCAATTTCTTAATTGCCGTTCTGGTATTGACTGTACAGACTACAGATTATTTCTCGAATTTTTATAACTGATCTCAAAAGCAAGATGATATAAAAATCTTTTCTGATGCAGAAAACTAATGATGTAATATTTAGTTTCTTAATTTTTAAAACATTGCAAATAAGTTCACATCTTTTGACCAATGATGATGCCAGAAGAAGATTATGCTAAAATTTTCCGATTTTAAAAGTAATATCGTAAGTTTGGTCGCAACATAACTAGGGCAGTCAAGATAAAAGTTCTGTTCAAAAGGTCACCTTTTCCTGAAGAATTTCAATTTTTAATTTAAGTAATTAATTATAATAATACTTTTTTTTACCAAAAGGCACCTTTCATATTTGAACTTATAATTATATTCTTGTTTAATTATTTATCGAAACCATATTTTTTGTCTTTTCCTATTCTAGGAAAGTACGAAAAAATTATAAATCCGTAAGCCAGAAAATAATTTTTAGTTAAAATATTAAAGGTGTCTTTTGATACATCGTTGTAGAAATAGTGTTCATTTTTGCCAGTTTTCTGTTCGCACCATCCTGTAGACAGGTAGACAGGTCTGAACATAATCAGAAAAATATTAGTGAAATTTTTTTCGGATGAAATTGTCAAGGTTTCTGTTGGCTTTTGATTTTAATATTTTTTGAAGAAATTTGCTGCTAAGGCACATGAATTGCTTAATATATAGGGTGAGGCTGCTCTTTATGCGAGAAGTGGTTTGAAAAGGTGAAAAGTAGTACTTTTTTCGTGGAAGATAAAAATGGAAAATAAAAATTAATGCAATTACATATTTTCAATTCCATTTTTATTCACTAATTCTTAGGCTTTACTAATACATGTGACTGTAAATATCCTTACTTAGACCTCAGGTTTAATTAATTACCTTTTCTACTGTGATATTAAATTATAATAAAAACATATTATATTATTAGAGTCATAAGAGCCATGGAAATAAATAAATTAAAATCCATTTAAAAATTAGAAATTTTTAAATTATATAAAAGCTAGCAAATTTAGTTCCATTTTAAATTATGATTTTAATTTAGAGATATTATAAACCGATGGATCGTATAGTTACTCGTGAAGAACAATGAAAATTACCCAGCTATACTTTAACATCGACAGGTAACACGAATATTCATGGCAAAAAACCCTTGCTGTTTAGGAGGTTTAGTTTGCTGTCGCGTATCATGAGCTGCCTAAACCGATTAAAGCTCTGACTCAAGCCTATTACCGATTAAGCCGAGCACTCAAGCAAAAATGCACCCATTACTATAGATATGATAAAATTACTCACCCATGATCATGCTCATGCGCATGTTGCGGCACCTGTCAAAACATATTTGGAATTACTTAGTTGGGAAACCTACGTCACTCGCGTATTTACCAGACATTACGTCTTCTGAATATCACTACGGTCATTGGCTCTTTGTTTGTCTGCGCACCGCTTTAGTTTATACTTTAAAGTAACTTTTATTGAAGTTATCAAAAATTGAGTCTATTCGTGATCTATTTTGACGAAAATCAGCGCCACGAAATTTATGGATGATAACCTTAAAATTTATAATCTACGAATTTTTCAATTTAGGCCAAATTTGTTTTAAATTTGAGACATCTAGTCTTTGTAGGCAGAATGAATAAAAAATTGATACATTTTATGACCGTGTACTTTTTTTTCTCACAAAAAAAATATAATCATTTTTTTCGGTACGAAACTATGCATAATAATACTACTATAATAATACTTATAAATAAAGCTGTGTGTAAGAATATTTTAAATTGTATATTTTAAATTTTATTGATAAAAAATTTAGATGTGGATTTTTTAATTAGGGCCTCATGAACTTTTTTTTTCCAATTCCTCCAGGGACCTTAGGGCTTCAACAAGAACGTTCCACAGGACTCTGTTTGGCTTTGCTTAGCTGTGTCCCAGCTGATGTTGTGTATGGACAATTAGTTTAATATTGTACGACGCCTGTTGCCTTTGGCTTCCCACTCGTCTGCTTCCTTGGGGGTTCCATTCCAAGGCAATCCAGACGATGCTGCTTCGGTCTTTTCTCACAGCATGGCCAATCCAACGCCACTTGCATGTTCTTATCTGGGTGCAGATAGGAACTTCACTAGTGTAGTGCAATAGTTCATGAATACTCTACACTAATTGGTGATTAGAGGTAATTTTTAAACACATTTATGTAGAGTGAATATTGATGCAGTTTATAGGCAAGGGGGGTAGATCTAGTAGTATTTTTTTAACCATAACTTTTGTTTGTAGTTTTTCAATTTTCTTTATTTTTCACTCTCAAATGCATATAGTCATTTGGGTACGCTCTGTTAAGTTTCACCAAAGAATATAGAACTGTAGTTCTATAAAAATATTAAAGGGTGTAGCTAAAAAGGGCGAATTTCTACTACGGAAGAAAGAGGTAAGAAATTGGCATAATTCCACAAACTTCATATCTTCAAATAAACACACCATTTGGCAAAGACATGGCTCAATGGCTAACCGAAGCTATAATAAGCATTAAGGAATAAAGAATTTGAGGTCTGTCACGTCTCCTTCTCCTACGTTATTTACCCTTGTAACTTTAAGATCAGTGTACAAAAATCAATAAGTATCGCCAGTGGGCCAAAAAAAGGCTATCGTGTGTTAACTAGTGTAGTTAATGCATTTGAATACAGAAACATCTTAATTAACAAGAAAAGATAATAAAAAATAAAAAATAATGAAAAATAATAAATACGTTGAGTTTATAAACCTACAAACCGCAAATGTTGACTTAATATTTGCAAATGCTGAATGCTGAACATACCTCAAGTTCCCATGTGACGGCATTTTGTCGCAGTGTAGAGCGGCCTTTAAGAGAAACAACACGAAAAAAATGCTGATAAGAATTTTGAGCGAAGACGCTGAAAATAAAACTTGCTTCGTTCTCTGTTAGAATTTGGAGAAAAAAGAAACGACGAACTGTACTGCAGCTGCTGGCTTTTGGCCAATACGCATATACGTATATATGTGCGTATGAGTGTGATTGTGTGTGTTTTGAACAATCAAAAATCATTTCACCAGACATTTCGCAGGGTCTTAATGAATACCGAACGAATATTTACTATTTTATACAAGCAAAAATTGCGATCTTGTCTGAGCAATTCAAAAAACAAAAATATTTATAGTTATGTGGAATTGCTGTTGTTGTTGTTGTTCTGGTTGATTGTTGTTAAAAAAGTTGTTGTGCTGGGTATTGTTGTTGTAGTTGTTGTACATTGTACCCATAGGGTCAAGTGTTTTATAGTTTTGTGTGTCACTGGCAGAGGGAGGCATACAATAAATTCGTCATACCAGAAAGTTCGGCATTATTTTGGGTCTGTATGAAAACATAGATCTCAGATATCAGTAAATGTAGGAGGTTGAACTTTTTTGAATTAAGTCGATACTAGCTTACTCTTTCCGGTAAAGCTGAACTTTGTCTTAAACTTGGCGGAATTTTGCGTCATGGTCTGTTACATCTTTAAGGTATGTCGCATATGTTCCAAGCTTATGTTTATACATAAATACATATACTAGATCATCAAGGTCATCAATTTTGGTAAATAGCCATATTTTTGCCTGACTAGCCACAATTTTTTGTAAACATTTCACAATATGGTAAAATAAAAACTATATCTGTATTGCGTGTCAAACTACTTGGCGTAGATAATAGCTTTTAGGAAAATATCACAGTTCAGAGTATTCCACGGTCGGCACAAGCTGGTATAAATTGGTTTTAGCTGTTGCCTGGCAGTGTCAAGTTCGTTGCCAACGTCGTTCGTTTCTGGGCTCGGCAGGTAGCCACAATGGCACGTGGAGCCTATGCCAAAAGCAACAACAATAAAGACACTTAACAAGCAAACAGCTTATTATTTTGATACATATGTATTGTAATTAAGCCAGATCCCAACCCAATGAAACGAAACTCAAGCCAAGCCAAGGCAAGGCAAGTCAGGCCAGGCCAGTAATTGATAACATATTAATAGGCGGGCCACAAAGTGTCACAGCTTGAGTGTTTGGCTATTTGTTCATGCCGTCATATATGCATATTACGTATACGAAGTGTGGACGAATAAATCAATTTTTATTGAGCAACTGCCAACAACAATTAGAATTAAAGCAACAACAACAAGTGAGAAAAAAAAGAAGTGAGTTGTGGGCAATGCGTAGAAGTGAAGGGAGCAGAGAGAAGTGCGAAGTTCTGCCAATAATTATGTGAGCAACGAACTTTTCATGAAATATTGAAAGCGCCATGAATAGTCGGAAGCGCCACACAGTGGGACAAATTGATGATTTGGGTGAACAAAAATTGAATTTTTTGCGTTGTTGATTTCGTTTGTTCAGCGTAAGTTTAATAGCTATCAGCTTTCACATATAATAATCGTATTTTTAAATTTTACTACGAAAAGCTAATTGTCTTTGAAAAAATAAAATATTTAAGTTCAAGAAAAGGGTTTGTAGTTATTTTACAAAATTTTAAATTTTTTTATAAATTTCGCTGCAAAAATCAAGGAAAAGAAAAAAAAAAGTTAAAAGAACAGCGATCATTTTTTTTTTGACCCATGTTGTTGGATAACTTTAAAAATGAAAAATTCATTGCCACAGATGGAAAAAAGTAGAAAACCAGAACCGGGAGACGATTTTTTGAAAACAAAAACCTAATCAAAGGCATAGTCTACTAATTTTTTTTTCAATGAAATCAAAAAATTTGTTTGCTTATTTGATCAATATCAGGCATAGTTATCTTTGCAACGAATATATGTACATATAGTTTCTTTTTTAAATAAAGAAAGATTATTATTTAATTTATAATAATTTATAATATAATAATTTTCTTTATAATATCGATATTAAACAAAAATAAAAAAATTAAAGTCAAAGCAAATTTTTTGTCACATCGAGTTTTAATAATTTTTTTTTAAATATAAAAAAATGTATTCAAACAAAATGATATACAAAGTATTAATAAAATATTTTAAGATAATATTAAAATTTATATAAAACACAAGATGAAAGCATAATATAAGTTCCTTAACTCTGTATTAATGCAATTGAATAAAATTAAATTTTAAAAAATAATATACAAATAAATAATTAATAAACATTTACATAATTAATAACTATTATATATAAAAACACAAAACAAATTATAAGCAATAAGCACGAAATATTGTAGTATTAAAAAAATTATTCTAAAATTGTATATTTATATTAAATATATATTATATATTAAAAATTAGTAACAATTTAACCAGTTAGTAAAGCCAAGTTTAAATGTTTCAAGTTCAATATCCTATAATAGCTATACTGTACGCTCCGTAAAATCACTTTAGTCTAATAAAACATTCTCAGACTTCTGTTTCTTTGTTGTTTTTAAGTTATAAATATAATATTAATAAGTTTTGTATAAATATAAATTGTGTTAAAAATTTGTGAAAAAAAAAACAAAAAAAGAAGGCAGTTAAATAAATTGTAATTTAAATAATTAAAAAGCAGATAATTGAAGACAAAAATTATTAGGCCATAACTAAAATTAATTTAAAAACTTTAACATCCCTTACTATTAGTGATAATGGAAATCGTGATTATCCTAACTTTTATTTTTAATCATATCTTATTATTTACTTGTATTTTTTTGAATTTTGTAATTTTTTTCACCATTTTCCCTACAAGTTTAGTATTTAAAAAGAAAAAATACCCATTTTATTTAATATGATAAGTATTAATATCTTAGTTGTCTAGCTGTTGGGCTTAACTCTATAAATTGTAATTGGGCGGCAAATGTACATTGTAATAAGAGGGTAAATCAAGAAACTTAATAGAATTGAATATTAAAATAATAATTTGTTTTAAAAAATAAAAAAAAGAGTTTATTATTAGGCCATAAATATAAATTGTATATAAATATTTCCTTTCAGTATAGAAAAGTAATAAAATAAATTAAAAACAAAATTTAAAACTTAACTTTTTCTGTTTATAATTCACAACTAGTTTAAGGCAACGTCTTCCATATAAACAAATGATTTTAGAGTTTTGGGTACTTTCTTTAGATTTTTTTCATTTACTTATTCCGAACGTTTTATTCGTATTCGTTTTTATACCATATGTATTTATTTTATCTGTTTAAGCAAATTTGAAAACTAACTTAACTAATTTCTAGGCACTGGCAGCAAAAGGCCTTCGGCACATACGATATGATTTTCGAAATGTGATAATAGACTCAGACTTTATTTATGCCAATTTTTAGATAAATTAAAAATTTACTTCAATTTATTCACTTAATCCTTAGCAAAATTGAAAGTATTTAATCTCAAAAACGTTCTCAAATTAGTTATTAAATTAAAAATATAAATTGGAAAGATTATTAAATAAAGCATTACGTTCATAAGAGGCGGTAAACATTTTTTTTTTTATTTTATTTGCATTCTGTCATATAAGACAATCAGCAAATTTTATAAGTAAAAACAAACAAATGACAGAATTGATTGTGCTCCATTGAGTCCAATCAATAGAGTATACAACAAAACTATTTCCAAAAAATTATTATTTTACTATGCAAATCTATCTGGTCCAGAATGTGAAATCTTTTCAGACGTCTAACATCCAAGCTATTATCCAGTAAGTTAAGAGCCAACGAATTTCCATGGTTTGACAGTCTCTTCAAATATCTTAACGATGATTTGCTTATTTCATCTTTGACAAAAGGAACATTCAAATCTTTGTGTATTTCTTTGTTGGTTACGTACCAAGGAGCGCCTGCAATGATTCTTAGAGTTATAGATTGGTATCTTTGCAGGATTTCGATGTTTGAATTGCTCGCCGTCCCCCAGAGCTGCATTGCATACGTCCAGACCGGCTTGAGTACTGCTTTGTAAAGCCGAATTTTATTCTCTAAGCTAAGCTGCGATCGCGGACCTAGAAGCCAATACATTTTTTTGGTTTTCATTTTAAGCTGCAAATGCTTTGATTTTATATGCTTTTTCCACGTGAGTCGCCGATCCAAATGCACTCCAAGGTATTCGACAGATTCTTCATCCGGTATGGACATACCATTTAACGTCACAAGAGGGCATTTTCCTCGTTTCAGTGTGAACGTAATTTGGACTAAATAAAAAGAAACACAAATACACGCAAAAAAAAAAATTGTATTAAAAGGGAATTAATTTTTATTTATTTAAAACAGTCTTTTTTGGTTAAAAAGAGTCAAATTTTTTGAAAATTATTAGCTATTTTGACCATATTTCGCCCACTGTGCACCCGCTTGCCAACAGCAATCATAACAACAAAGAGCACACCAAAAACGACCACAGCAACAACAACAACAATCACAACAGATAGCCCCCATCACCTACACTCGGCTGTTGGCAAAGCCTTCGGCTGCCATTCGGCGGCGAGCAGCAGGCGAAATAAATGAGCGCCAACACGCTTCGCAGTCAGTTGTTGTGAAAGCGTCGCGTCAAGCGGACGCAAAAAACGCTCGCCTAAAGTCTGAACTTTTAAATCGCGTGCTGTGCTGAGTGTTACCCGTCGTGAATTATTTTTGTGCTTGGCTAGCAACCAAATAAATACAAAATACCAAATAAAATACCAACAGTATACTACTAGACTGCCTTGAAAGCAAGCAGCTCGTGCGAATTGTTGGCGTATCGGGAAGGCTCGTCGCTGCTGTTATTGTTGCTGTCGTTTCTCTGACGTCACAGCTGATGACGCGATAATCAATAAGAAAATCAATAGTGTGAACACGCTATGAACTGATGTACAAAAGCCACAAGGCTAAATAAGCCAAAAAAAAAGGAAAATATAAAAAATTAATAATAAAAACATTAAAAAACTAGCGCATACCAATGATAAGTGGTGATTAGTGGCACCAAAGAAAGTTACACTTTTACACGCACAATACACACATACACATACAAACACACGTATTACGTATATGTTGAGCAAATTTACGAGATTGATATTGGAACAAGATTGTATTGCTGCGGAAGTAGCCACTTGTTGTTTCCATACTTTCAATTAGCCAAGTGCCGTCCGTTCGTACACTTCGATTACAGTATTATTATTACTTATTCTTAATTGATTGAAACGCGCTATTAATTGATTAAAAAAGCAGCGCGTGCCAGCAGAGCAACAAGATGACTGACGAGGACGCCTCTAAGCTAATGCCATTTCAAAATGGCGTTACAATTGTAAGCAAGCCAAGCTTCTGCCTTAATGACACAGACATGAAGGCCGAGCTGAAGGAAGCGCACTTGCCGCTGGGTGAGCGCAAGAAGGCTGTAAATCGCCAACAGCTGATGGTGTTTTTGGGCAACATTGGCGCTATGGGCTCTGGCATGGTTATATCCATGCCTGCGGTTACGCTTTTGCAGTTGACCGATCCACAGCAACCTTTTGTATTAGACAGCGATGAAGCCAGCTGGTTTGGTAAGAGGAACTTAAACAGGCAGCTTCAGTGCATTTTTTAATATCCTTTTCTGCAGCTTCCATCAACAACATGTTATGTCCTTTGGGTGGCCTTATTGTTGGCTTCCTTCTCGATCGCTTTGGACGTAAGAAGACCGTACAGATGACCAACTTTATAGGCGTGCTGGGCTGGCTGCTGCTGGCCACTGCTTTTCTGCATACGGAACGTGAATGGATCTATGCGCAGCTTCTGCTGGGTCGCACACTGGGTGGCATTATGGTGGGCATGTTCTTTTCACCCATGGGCGTGTACTCGGCGGAGATTAGTCTGCCACGTATGCGCACCAGACTGGTGCTGGGTTCATCTATAGCGCTGGCCTGCGGCATATTATACATGTACCTGCTGGGCTACTTCATACGCAGCAATTTTATTATGATTGCCTCAATTAGTTGCATTTATCAGCTGGTCTCTATGGCTTTGGTGTTTCCACTACCAGAGTCACCTAGTTGGTTGCTACAGAAGGGTCATGTAGAAGCTGCGAGACGCTCACTAAAATACTTTCGTGGTATAAGCAGAAAGGGTAAGACTTTGACATAGCTTCAGTTTTTCCAATTACCCAACTAGTTATGTTTATCTTATAGATGGTGAATACTCACACGAGTTCGAAGCGGAGTTTGCACAGATGAAAACCAATGCGGATAATAGTCGCGAAACCTCAAACAGTGAATCCTTGGTGCAGATGATACGCAGACCGGAGGTTTATAAGCCCATACTCCTGATGATTGGCTTCTTTGGCTTTCAGCAAGTGAGCGGCGTGGTCATCATTATAGTCTATGCTGTGCAAATTTCACAACGTGCTGGTGCCACAATGGATCCGTTCCTGGTGGCTGTTATGTTGGGTGCAGCACGCATTATTATGACCTGTCTGATGACCAAAATATTTGAATCTTATGGTCGTAAGCCCTGCGGCATGTTCTCCGCCACAGGCATGGGCATATGCATGTTGCTGCTAGCAGCGGGTGGCTGGTTTCCCGATACTGTGGGTAGCGTCACCTGGCTGCCAGTGGTGTGCATAGTGGTAAACATTATCTTCTCCGTAATGGGCATACTGACACTGCCCTTCTACATAGTCTCCGAGGTGTTTCCGCAAAGCGCACGAGGTGCTGCCTCTGGCATTGCTGTCTTCTTTAGCATGATTATTGGTTTTGTTATGCTGAAAACCTATCCAGCTATGGAGGCTGCCTTGGGCACGGCCAATAATTTTGCCTTCTATGCAGTGGTCTCCTTTCTAGCCATAGGCTTTATTTACTACTGCATGCCAGAGACGCGTGGACGCACGCTGATGGAGATTGAGGAATACTGGCGCACAGGCAAACTTAAGCCCTTGGGCGGCGAGAATCTTAAAGATGTCGAGCTAACCGAGATCTTCTTAAAGAAATGAACAAAGATGGCTTTTTTCGTAGTGTTAAGTAATAGGGCATCAACTGTGATGAGTACTTATTGTCAGTCGTCAATTTGAAGGTGACATATTATACCTCTAGGCATAAGATAAGCATGTTTTGAAAGGCAAATAAATATCAAGTGTCTTAAATCATAACTAAACCCACTTGAATAGTTCTGAAGTACAAACCAACGTTGGTGATATCAGGCTAATCATTGGTGTTTAAATAATGCGCAGTCAGCCAACGCCTCTTAATTCCGGCACTTGGGAATTACGTTCAGAAACAACAAATAAATCAATAAATATTTTATAAAATTCTCCTACGTTGGTGTGGCGCCCAAATCGCACTAGAATGCCTAAGATAAGCAATTTTGGCACGTGAAGACATCCATCCATTGACTGAACAAAAAAAAACCCGATTTCAGTTGATTGTGAAGACATTTTCATTAAAACATGAGTTAACAAAGCGCGTATCAATTGTCTGCAATTAGTCTGAAACAATTTGCGGTCTTATCTGTTAACTAATTGTACGTACACTTAGCGAAAAAAAAGAATCTTTAAAAAGTATTAACAAAACATGTAGTCATAAAACTAAAAATTTTCCCACCGTTTCGCTTGAGCTGTCAAATACAATGAAGCTGGGAATATTTGCCAAATCAATTATTTAATATAAATCTAATGCATAAGCAAATTATTAAATATTTTTTTTGTACAGGGTGCGCCATTTGAATGTGGTCGATGGAAATATTGAATAACTTTGACAGATTCCAACCGATTGACGTCGTCGAACACATTTTGGAAAGGTTATTGCATTACAATTTTAACCATGAATCGATTCACGCCCAAAGAACGCGCGGAAATAGTGACAATGTTCATTAAATGTAATTGCCCGATTTTTGGGAGCGAATTTTAATGACTGATGAAGCCCATTTCACGCTATCTGGCACTGTAAATAAATAAAACTGTCGTATTTGGGGGAAAGAAAATCCTCATACTATCCATCAAACTCCACTGCATGATCAGAAAGTGACTGTTTGGGCCGGTGTCTGCTTCAATATTTCCATCGACCACATTCAAATGGCGCACCCTTTATGTGTAACCAAATTATGGATTTAGAATATTCTGGGAATAAAATTCCAAAGAGGCGCTTCATGTAAAGTTGAATTTAAGAAACAAGAAATTTTTTTAAGGCCCATACGCAGCATGCAAAACTTACGAATTTGATGAAAATCTTCTTATAAAAAAAATAGTGTGACCAAGTTTGTTTATTACATTCGTAAATTTTAACATGGTGCGTATGGACTTTAAAATAAAAAATAAAAAAATAAAAAAGAAAGTAATAAAAAATGTTGGAGCTAATGGAATCTACAGAATTAGCTATTAGAGAATTTTGAGTAAATGTTTTTTTTTAATGTACGCGGTTTTTGTTAAAAAATTAAACTGAAATTACATTTGGAATACATAATTTATTCAAATTACAATTATATTTTCTAAAAGTTAAAAGAAAATATTTACCATAAAATCAATCAAAATGTAATCAAAAAAAAAACTTCCTTGAAGACCGTAAACGGTTTGATATTGTTTTTTATGGCCCATACGCAGCATGAAAAATTTACGAATTTATAAAAAAATGGTCACAAAATGGTACCATTTCAAACAAAATATTTTTTTACTATTTCATTAATTTTTTATATACAGTTTTATATAAAAATAGTGTTTTACTATTTTTTTTTATAGAAGTTTTTCATATAACAGTGTAAATAATTTTTTAAATGATGTTTTTCATTACATTCTTAAATTTTGCATGCTGCGTATAGGCCTTCAAACGAATTTATACTAAGCCGAATTTGAAAGCGCTTTTTATATATATGACTTAAAAGAAGATCAGAAATTCTTAAAGACTTTATTCGTTCTTATGGTTCTCTCAGAAATTATTGCAAAAACTTAAAAAAAATTCGGAAAACTTTTAGCCGAATTTCGGAAAATAATTACTTGACATTGAACATAGTTCAAAATTGTATTTTAAATTTAAATAGCTTTACTTCTAGATCTAAGTTATTTAATGCATAAAGTGCCTTATAAACTAAGAATATTGTTTGATTTTAGATCACTTTGTAAAAGTAAAAAAACAAATCGCGTACAAATAAATAATTAAAAAATCGATTTTTGAGCAGTGTTAATATTTTTATATGTACCTACAAAATAAATATGTTTCTTTTTACCATATAATCAGTAAGTATGGATTCCAATAAATATTATAACAATTTAGTTTTATTTTTAGCCACCTTTATACACAAAAAACATTATTTTTTTTATATTTTTTTTAAAAAAAGATTAAAAATTTTCGTTTTTTTTTTTCAACATTGTTCTACCAAATCAATTTGATTCATATTCACAGCAAATAAAAATCGTATAAAAACACGTTTAAAAAAAAAATAGTGATTTACATATTTAAGGAACATTCTTAAAAAGAAAATACGAAATTTTATTCTTTGAACCAATTTTTTTTTTTAAGTCTAAGCTGGCAACAGGACTATTTAAAAAAATAAATAATTTATGCTTTTAACAACATTTTCTTTAGTAAAAATTATAAATTTTTCCTATTTTTTGTAAGAAATTGTGTTTGTAAGCAATTATGAAATTTTCTGTAGTTTTAAATAGCCCTGTTGTTAGCTCAGAATAAAAAACACTTGGCTAAAAAATAGGCAGTTAAGTTTAATTTTTTTAATTTAGTCGAAATTTTCTTGTTTTGCCATTCTGCATCGAGCTGCATCATTAGTTTTCGAAAATCGCTGGTGCAGTTTCCTGGATTATATCCGGCTAGACCCTTTAAAAAAAAACAACCAAGTCTACTTTTTGTCTCAGTGTACTCTGTACAACAGCTTCAAGTAAAACAATTAATTTAATGAAAATGTGTTAAAGTACAAAAATCAAATACGAGCATAGAACCAATAAAATTAAAAACCCCAAGCCTAGCTTTTCTCGCAGTGTACTACAACAATAACAGCTTCAACTACAACAATTGAAACTAATGAGAAACAAGACCCAAGAAAATAAAAAATCAAATCAAGTGCAAATAAATTAAAAAAAAACCTACGCCTCGTTTTTCTCTCAGTGCACTCTGTACAACAGCTTCAAGTACAACAATTAAATTAATGAAAATAAGCGTAATGTTAATGCTGATGATGACCAAATATACATAATGTTAACAAGGTCTCTCATTATGCGCGGTCCAGAGCTTCTACAGACTATAGAAGTCTTCCCAGCTTTGGGCTGCTGCATGCTGCCCAAAAAATGTTGCGCCACAGTTGGCTCTGGTCATTAAACATAACGAGCAGGGTGCAGGTCCCAGCATAACCAGCCAGAAAACCCAAAAGCCACTAACTGCAGCATTTATAGCTGCCCATGAGCTCTTGTCCATGTCCCGAAAATCAGTTGCATGTTATTGAGAGCCGAGACCCCCGTTTTGGCCCCTTTGTGCTCCAGAATAATTGAAGGGGCCTTAATGAAATGTTGGGCAAGCGGCGTGCGCTCAGAGCGTTAAAAAGTACATGTGCTTGGGGCGTTGAGGCGTCCGTTTATATAATTATAATAAGTTTTCAATTTTATGGCTTAATATTGCAGTTTGCGGGTACACGGAATGCACTACGTGGTCCAGCTGCTACGGTTGCAACTGGCTGCAGCCATACGCCAGCCCCATCATTAGGGGACAAGCATTTAACAAGAGTTGGTTTTGGTTTGGATGTGGTGTGCCTGTAGAGGAACAAGGGTATTTTTGATGTGTGCATTGCGTGCAGCAGGCAAAATGAGACCGTAAATTGGGTAGGGTAAAAAAATTAACAGCGATTTGGGCAAAAATTGTGCAATGTGCGTACGTCTGAACGCGAAGATCTTGATAACAATAGGAGTTAGGAACACCAAATTTTATCAAAATGTACGTATTTTCTGTATGCAGGTTATGGAGTCTTTACCCGTTGAAAAATTTCACAATAAAAGCTCTACTACCTTGATCAAAAAGTTTCCAGGAATCATCACAGTGTGGTGGTCTCAGCCACCCAATTTTGATCTCTCGTTTTTTTCTTAAATTGCAACAACGATACTCTGAAGAAAACAGTTCATTTATCTACTGACACGAACGATTTTAGAAGTGGCCGTGGGTTCTTCAACGTTGATGAACGTAGTGGCAGGCCATCGACATCGAAAACCGACAAAAACATCAACATAATAAAAGATTGGATGATCGTAAACCGCAAATTGACCAAGCCAAGTTTGGCATGAACGGATATCATCCAACAAATAGAGAATCTACCTAATTTTTCTGCCAGCGAGTTGTACCTATTCGGTCGACTCAAAAAATCCGCTTCGTGGGACTCGTTACAGCACCCGAGATAAGGTCTATCGGCAAATCGAAGATGGCTTTGATAACCATCCCGCAATGCTATTAAACGATGGATTGGATCTAGCGCTGGCATAAATGCGTTACAATCGATGGGATGCTCTTTAAAAGGGAACAATATCGATTTTGATGAATAATCTTGTATCTTGGATTTTCTGAATAAATTCCAGGAACTTGTTGAATAAGGTGTTACACTCGCTATTTACACGGCAGCCTAGAGGAAGTTCAGAACCTAACGTTTACAGTCCCATATCCAAAAATTCTAAAATCGTATACCTTATAGAAAGTAGTCCGAAAAAATACTGGCATGCAATACCGATAAGGGGAAGATCAGAAAATGTTAACTGATCTATTAACTTAGTACGTCAAAATTATTATATTCATAGTAGAGACGAATAAAGCGAAAATAATCGAAATAATGATCACTACAAATCGGAAAAAAATTTGTAAATCATTTTTAAATGGCCATAACTTCCGAATTAGACGAGTTTTCGTGAAAATAAGCCAAATTCGTGTTCAGTTTCAAATTCGAAAAATTTTTTCGTCTCAACTTTATATGACCATAACCTGAGGTAACGATCAGTCACAAACACTGACAAAATTGTTTGTCTCAATTTTGAATAGGTTCTAACTTCCAAATTAGATTTCTTAGCACAAAAGGTATTAAAGGAATTTTACGAGAAATTGTTTTACGTAATAAAGCTTTTCGGGATGAGGTATTTCTAAGTATTGTATTTTTACATTTGCGTCATGTACCGTCTCAATATTTTCGGATCATATTCAATTCAGAAATGAAACTCTCAAAGACGTCAATTTTTAAAAATATTTTCACAATATTATGTTTTATTTTTGAGCATATTACAAAAAAAAACATATTTTCTTTAAGTGAATTGAATAAAAATTTGTCTAGATGCCTCAAGATCTTTAAAAGTTTGGTATTTTTAGTTAGGTATTTTTAATCAGCATATTACTTTTCAATAATAATATTTTTTTAAAATAAATTGAATAAAAATTTACCTAGATTTTTAAAAAATATTTTTTTAAAAGTTTGTCGCAATATTCTTCATTTTTTTGAGCATTACACACTTTTTGAAAAAATTTTTTTAAAGTAATTTGTATAAAAACTTGTGAAGATGCATCAACTGTGGGAGCCACCTATGAAAATCGGTCCCGTGATACCATTGTTCCATTTCTTCCCCCTTTCTCGCGAGCTCTGTGTAGATGCTTCAGGATCTTGAGGATCGATTCTAAAAAGGGCGTTTATTTAACAAAGATACTTTTTGAAAGTTTGTCACAAAATTAGGCATTTTTTTAAGCATAATAAACTTTTCGAAAAACTTGGTGTAAATGCCTCAACTTTGGGAGTCATTTATGAAAATCGGGACCATGGCAAAATTTTTCCATTTCTTTCCACTTCCTCTGTGTACTGAGAAGACTGCGCTGATGGTATTGATAACTTTTTTATAAACCGCTCCACTTTCTTATAATTATACTATATATAAGCAATATTCCCCAAATTGGTTATGGCACACCCATAAGAACCTAGTAAATAAATAAACTTTGCTTTGTTTACAATCCCAATGAATCAATACAAAATTTACTGAAAATATTATCTTTGAAGTGTATTCGACTGTCATGCACAACCTCTTGAGATTTAAATTTTAGTTTTTTTGGCAAGCGAAGTACTTGTAATGGCCACTCAAACAAATTGCATCCGATTAAGTCAACTACATGGCGCTATCAGCAGATCAGTTGGCAGGCTGACAAGTTGAATGAACTTATATCATCATCTGGCTGACAGGATAAACAAAATTGATGAGCTACAAATGTGCGAACATTAAAATTTCCGGTGATGTGCTCAAATTTGAACCACCGATATACACTTTGGAAGCCATCGGCGTTGGTGTATTGAAACATAATCTGTCAGTTGACACCTGCTGCGAATTTTGCACACGTTGAAAGATGACCCTCCCCTGGAGTGCGGTCCAATAGAATAATCATTAGATATGTTAGCGGTTGCTCTTTCCCGTTGGCATTGAGAGTTAATGGTTTGTAACTTTTGCTGTATCAACACGAACCATGTCAGGAATGGAAAGTCATGTTGCACAATTGAAATCGAATCTGTTATTGTTTACACAGAGAACCGCAAACATTTAGGGATGTCCCTTTATCTACCGTCTGTTGGTCCTGCTCCTGACATATGCGCATTCTAATAACAAAAATCTGTGCTGTAAGGGCGCCGAAGTGTGAACTGCTGTTTGGTTGTCTATGACAGATGGACCCAGAGACAGACATTCAGACACAGTTATAGAGCGGAAGAGAGTTGTTAATATTTTGATATGGGGTGTGGCTGGCGCCCCTTTGTGGTTGTCTCATTGTCTCATCATAACTACTACGAGACCCAGCATGGTGTGCTTGTTTGGCTTTTGTTTTGATGAGATTTTGATTATGTTTATAAGCCAATAAATTTGAAAATCAACACCCATCCGAATTTTCCCTCGACTATTAAATTTTATATTTATATGAACGTGTCTGTATGTGTATATGGTCGAACAACGGACAGCAGCATTTAAGGTCCAAAATTTATGGCATTTTTATATAGCTACTCGGATTCAATGTACAAGGTGTTTTGAATATCCGTGATTGGCGGCTTGAAACTTATTCTCAAACGCTTGTGTTTCAGTCTTGGCAAATTAAACAACGATTAGTGATTAAAGTTTGATAATAATGCAAAATAAATATCCACGATTTAGCTCATAAAATATATCGATTTATGGGTTTTTTGAGGTAATGTCAGTACACTGACGTGCTGCAGTCAGGATTCGAATTCAGCGACCCCAAAATTATATAAAAGTTTGTTAGTCAGACATAAACACACAAGAACAATGTTTTTAAGGTGGGGCAAATCCGACCAAGTAATTGGTTTGACTAAAAATTTTAAAATGCCTATTTCATATCGGATTAGCTTCATCCGATATAGCCAACGCTTTGCTTCAACTTTGTAGAACGAGATTTATTCAAAACTTTATTACTTTTTGAGATATTGATAATTTTGTATTTCCAGATTAATCGTCTTAGAAGCTTAGGGCCTCTACAGGAGCTTTCCATCGGACTCAATTTCCCGCTGCTTGCTTAGCTGTAACCCATGATATATTTTGCTGCGCCAGTTCTTGAAAGGCATTTATTTTATCGTCAGGTTGCTATTGGTCTTCCTACTCGTGTGCTGTTTTGGGGATTCCAGTCTAGTGTCATCCTAACAATGCTGCTTGGTTCTTTCTTGAGAGCATGACCTATCCACGTCTACTTTCGTTTACAGATTTGGAAATGTATAAAGGACTCACAACCAGTCTAAAAAGGAAAATTTGTTGGGTTTTTAAATATGTTTTATTTTGAATGTTTTACATTTAAAAATTAATATGAGCTTGCTCGTTGTTGCTGTTTTTCAGAACCGGGGGGAGGTCGGGTTTACCCACACTGTCTGATATTCTTTCCAATTCGAGGGAAAGAATATGACTTTTAAAATTTTTTAGGTTCTGACAAAGCCGCAAAAAACTGTCGAAACAGATGTATTTAGGATTATATTTCAAAAGCCTGATGTTGTGAGACCTGTTTGACCTCGGATTCGGCATTGTTAATGTTATTAAGTTCGCTGATTTCGAGTGCGAGCTTCAAAAATCTATTCCATGAGAGTTCTGGCAAAGCGACAAAAAACTGCACTTACAGATGTGCTTAGGAGGGTATATCAAAAACCTAACGTTGTGATAGCTTTTTGACCTAGGATTCGGAAATTTTAAATGTGTTAACATTTTAGCTCCAAAAATCTGTGGCATGTCTGAGTTCTGATAAATCCGCAAAAGCTATTTAAACAAATAAAATTAGGATTATATCTCTAAAAATATTCTGGAACTTTTGTTTCTAGTTTCGCTGAATGCGAGTCTATCTCCAAACATTGTCAGAGTTCTGACGCAGCCGCAGATAACATTGAGGATGGCATCTCAAAAAGACGACGTGGTGGGGTTTTTTGACCTCGGATTCGGAAATGCAGTTCCTTTTATGTATGAGCTCCATTGGGCTAATGGGTCTGCCTGTCCGTCATCCCAGTGATGGTAAGAGCTAGCAACTTTCGCATACAGTGCCGTCAAAAAGTTTCCTGATATTTGATATGAAGCCTTCTTTGAATGTTGATTGATCCTGTTAATCTATGAAAACTAAACTTTAGACTTTACAAAATAATGATTTGATTTAGACTTATAGTTAAGACGGTAGTCTTCACCAGGAGGCTCCAGCACGCACCTGACGCCGAATTATCGACCGTGAATTACAATATAGTGACATTAATTTCAGATTTTGTAGGATTTGTGGATGCCCTATGCTCCACTAGGAGAGAAGGACGACAGTAGTAGTTGTAGTATAGTTAATATGGACAACAGAAATCATATTTAGCTCTACATTGTAGAGTAAGTGGTAAATTGGTGGGGAAGTTTGGGAAAGTATTACGAAACAGAAAAAAAATGAAGAAAGCCCTAAGGATTGAAAAATTCGGTACCATATTGAATTTTGACGCAACAACTACGGAGCAAGATCTCCAGATGTTAACGCACAAAGAGATTTCCAACAATCTGGTAGGAAGCCTCTGTTTCAAATTTGAAATCGATTTTCGTAAAAGTTGTTTGCTTAGCTCGTTATATTAAATCAAAGAAAACTAAAGTTTTAATCGATAAAAAGAGTCAGATCTCTCGAGTTTTTTCAGCGCAGTCAATTCTTCTCAATTTCGTAGAGCAAGTGAGCATAAGACCGAAGCCGTTCTAGCCCACTTCCACAATAGACGCAATTGCATTTTACCCCAAAACGCGTCTAGAGACACATGCACTTGTGTCACCTTAAACATAACCAAACTTACTCTTCGCACTGAAAATGACGTCGTAGTAACGCCTTAAGTACTCCACCTTAAGTTGCAATTTGTAAGTGCAGGTAATGTACTTATAATTTGCAAATACAATTACGATTAAGGATAACCCTTTTGCCTTTTTTGCACACACTTAAGCAAAAAGCCCCTTGGGCCAAAACAAATTCAAGAAGTTGGCAGGCAGATCGTCCAGGCTGATTGCACACCTCGACATAAATGCGCGCACAGAGCTCGGTCAGTCGGAGAGAGATAACAACCCAGGGTGCAGACAGCCAAGTGCAGCAGTTAAAGGTGTCGTCAGGTGGGGGGAGGGGTTCAGTGCAAATACTGCAACTACAAATTACGAGGCAGCTGACAGCGCACGACCAAAGTGTGGCCAAAGTGGTTCAGGTTGATCAACCGATCGACTGATCGACTGATTCACCAACCAAAGATCGATTAAAACAAAAAACCAGAAGTGATTTTCGGTGGTATTAAAAATTATGCTGCATCCTTTGCTGTTACCAACCCAAGCTACATGGATGGATGCATGTCAGCCAACCTGTGTTTAACTCGCTGCGATTATCTGCTGAGGTCTGGAGCAGTTTTTTTTTGTGTAAAAACTTATTTTTTTCCTTGGTGTTTTTATTTTTATTTAGCTCTTGGGGTTTTAATGTGTCTGTGAAGGTGTGCAGACTCGCACATTAGACGCTGCATTGGGGGCAGGCCGGTTCAAAGTGGTATGAAACAAATCATTCGGGACTCAGCGGCACTTAATCGACATAGATGTGTGCATAATATGGTTTCGAGAGTGCTTGACATGCTGCAAGATTTATGCAACTTTGATGGGCAACCGATTTTTCTATGCGGATTGCAGTTAAATGCCGCAGACCGCAGGCAGAAGTAATTTTGCAATTAGTAAAGCTACTGTATTTGACTTTTGGTGTCGGGGCAGTAAAATTCTGAAAACATGGCGAAATACCAGACATAGCTTTATAACTGGCCAGCGGCCACAAATTGTGTAGAGTGGTGTCCGTTTTGTTTCGATTTTCTGATAGTAAAAATATTGCATTTGCCCAAGTTACCACCGCAGCGAGGTTGCCAGAACTCTTTCTGCTTTTTATGATTGGGCAGAGTTGCGAAATTTTTTTTACGATTATTGTAACACTTTGGCAGATTGCGGATTGCTTGGCTGCAGAGTGGTCCAGCGTAGCTGCCGTCTTGACCGGCTGCTGGGGCTTGGCAAGCGTATAATTGATTTGAAATCTATGATGTCGTAGTCGAACTCTAGAGGCGTTACAAGCAATAAAGTCGTAATGATATACTACACCCCGGAACCAAGCCGCATAGCTGCAACTTGAGTCACCTTGTTGCGGGCATTTTTGCCAACTCTGAAGGCAGCTCATTTTGGCTTGTTGATTATCCTTTGAGTGGCTGGCTGGCTGGCTGCTCTCGCTCTATTATTATGTTGTCAACAAGCCAAACAAACACGGGGGTCAGCGCTTGCGTCTTGCGTCCCATCGCCGTTGTCCTGTTGTTTGTGTCGTGTTTATTGTGTTTGATCAAATAATTTGGGTTTTATAGCCGCCAATAAATGTCCTGCATTGTCTTTCGACCGGGCACCTTTTTCTTTTCAATTTAACCATAATTATGTCAGACATTTAATTTATCGAAGCAAACATCGTCCTCGTCCTTTTGCACGCAAACTTTTGTATACGACTCACCCTCAGGCTGCTTTCTCCGCTGTGGCAGCCATTTTGTTGCTTCCTGCGCACTCGAGCGCTAGGTGACGCTTCAGGAATGCTCGTCTTTAATGTGAGAAAATTTTACAATTTTGACGCAGAACAGTTTCATGTACAGTCAAGACTGGCATAAGGCGAACTATACTAATGGTTAGACCTCAAGTGAGTAAAAACTCTATTATAAAGGATTTTCCCATTGAAACAACAAAACAGTAAACTCCGCTTTAGATGGAAGCCCTGGTTACAGGACGGAGGAGCAGTACTTCTCTTACATAATAAAATAGTCGACAAAAAACTGTAGAGACCTGCAGAAACATCTTAAAATTGTATATTGATTATTTTACAATCTTTACAAATCTCTCATCATATCCGAGCTTCTCTATGCATGGACCTTGTTATCATAATAATGCGACCTTAGGGACTTTCAAAAGAAAAATTCTCCGACGTATCTTTGGAGCGATAAATGTGGATGGTGACTTCCATCTTTTAATGAACCGAGCTGCATGAACTATTCGTCGATACTAATCTAGTTCGGCTCATAAACTACAACGTCTCCACTGGTAAGGTCATGTTGCAGCAATGAATGATAATACTCCACCCAAAATGATATTCGAGAGGAGATCACTGGAAAGTTGACGACGACAGGAACGTCCGAATCTGCGATGGGAACGGAGAATCTGCGTAGTCTTGTGATTCCCAATTGGAGTGAGCAAGCACAGGACAGAAACCGCAGACATACTTTCCGGATTTTATTTATCGAGGTATGTTCCTTTGCAGGATTAAAACCACGGCGTTCAAATATGCAACTTGAGTGTAAATATAACACAATGAGTCTGGATTAATGCGCCAAACTAACGCCCCTCAGAGCAATCAGCCGAGACTGATATTCCTTTGGTGCCAATTTGAAAGCATGTTGTCGGGCATGCAATTCCCCTTGGGCGTGATACTTTATGGCTAGCAGCACCCGTTTTGAGATCGCAACACCACGCCGAGCCAAGCTGACTCTACCCGCAATTTGGGTTTCAACCACAGCCACCACAATACTCCCACAAGGGGGCCGACCTCAATGAATATGCTTGGACGTATGCTCAACTTGTGGTACCGAAATTAAGGGCTCGGTTTGCCATCCCCTTTCAGTCCCGACAGACTCGGATTTGGGGAACCCCGCCAGTTTCGGCATCAAATGCCCGGGACTGGTCACCCATCTTCTGACACCTCTTGTTAATGCCATTTCCTGATGATCCCCATTTAGTCGCCTCTTACGACAAGCAGGGGATCACTGAGGTGGATATTCTAATTCCGCCACCCCACGGGAATCCGTGTTTCAATAATCCGCCGACGGCACATAAATACGACTTCCTGTCAGCATTCACTCTCCAGTCGAATGTGACAAACATTTCCTGACGATCCCCATTAAGCCGCCTCTTACGACAAGCAGGGGAAACACTGAGGTGGATATTCTAATCCCGCCACCCCAGAGGCAGGGGAGATCAAGCAATGGAGAATCTTCGTAGCCTTGGTATTGCCAATTGAAGTCAGCAAGCACAGGACAGAAACCGCTGACGTAGGACACATAACCGGTTATAATGGCCAAAATGTGTTTGAAATCCATATATATAAATATATATCTTCTTTTTTTAATCGGCTGACACAAAAGTACTGTTATAAGTTTAGCTGTGGAGGACAGAAAGCATATCGGATACAAGCGGCCGCCAAAACAATAGAGCTTTATCCTTTAATTCACATTTAGATCGCTTCAATACGATTTTTGTGTCTCGTGACGCTTCCTCAGACCTCCCCTCCTCGCTTGGAGCGTCACGTACTTTATAAATGATCCCTGAAGTGTTTTTATACCCTGTACAAAAGGTATACTAGAATTGTGCAATATATGTAATGAACAGAAAAAGGACCACAACATAGTTTAAAGCTTTTCTTTTAAATAAAATGTATTTCACAAAAATAACTTAATTCATTAAGAAGTTATGATTTTTGCAACACTTCTTTGAATGCTTTACCACTACATAACGCTTAGTGACGTCACAAAAATGGTCATAAAACTTGTTTTCTAAGCGTTTTGCAGTATTTTATGATGGAGTGTGTATGCTAATTTTAAAACACGCTTATTTTTTGCGATTATTGGCCAAATCTATAATACCCTTGACCCCATGTGTAAAAATTAGACGGCTTTTGAAAGCTAACGCGTTTTTCTTTCAAGGACTTCCTGCATTCTGCTTCCCAGCTACTTGTCGCTTTAAGCCAGGTTCAACTGTATATACCACTCGCATTTACTTAAACGTAAATATGTATTACTTTGAGCTGTCAAGTCCTTCGTTATTGCTTAGTTTCTTATCTAGATTGTGCTGCAATGGCAGCTCATGTCCAACCAACCAAGCGACCCACTCTCAGACCCAGGGTCGCTTTGTTGAAGCAGGTGTCGTGCGACAAAATCGATAGGAACATAAAACTAAATGAGTATTTATTAATTAGGTCATAGTTGAGAAAAGATATGTCTAGCCTGGGAGTTAGACAAAGATGTGCAGAGTTGCCAGGAAAATCGCGTGCCAAGGCTTAGACAAAGGGGCATACGCCTACAAGCAATAGCAATAAAACCATTTTGGTAATTGCGCAACTCCTAGCCAAGATCCTGCAGCGTTGCTATCTTATCGTTGTCGGCAATTGTTTGCAGACTGTTTGGATTGTTTGATTGTCGCTGCGATTAAGGATTGCCTTTTGCTGGCTGCCTGCGCCTACCTAGGTGTTAGTGTAGCACGCGTGTCGGCGGCATCCTGTCCGACTCAGTCCCAGAGCCAGACCCTGACGCAAGGTGCATTGTGCAAAACCCACGGAACCTGCTGCAAGCTGGAGGTACTCCTATTGCATTTGGTTGCGCATCGACTTGCCGCCAACTATCTATCAAATATATCCATCGCGTGGCCGGGCACATCACAGCACCTCAAAAAAAAAAAAAAAAAAGAACAAAAACCCAGCAGCTACATTAATGCTCATGATTTCGGGGCAAAACGCATTCGACTTGCGTAACCTGCGCCAATTTTGCTTTGACCACGTTTTTTTTTGCGTCACCATCAAATTTTTGTTGTCTTTGGGTCTCTGCTTTTTTTATATGTATGCTGGAAATTCTTTAGGTGCTCCGCTGTTGCATCTGCTGATTGCGTTTCAACGTCGAACCGTCAATTAGCCCGCCCATGCAATTAGAAAATGTATTGTTCTGTCCAAAAGGCTGTGCATCCTTGCGCTGTCTGTGGTGCATGCAAAAAGTGAAGCCCACATTATCGAGCTAACTAATTTTGTGTTTTAACAGAAATTATTCAGTCCTAACAGTTTTAATAGTCAAGGCACCCACACACAAAATTGGCGTAAGTTTTTTGCGTTGTTCCCATGAGCAATTTGCAAATTCTTCGGTAGCCAATTCCAATTCTTCTCTTGCTGTTCGCGTTTTGGAGCTCATTAATGACCATGAAATCTTGCACTTTTAGGCCTGGCAGTCATTTTTGCAGACAAGCCACAAAAGGGCAATATTTTATACACTGCATACGCAGGTGGAAGGGTCTTATAGATTTTTACTACGCGTGCATCAAATGGAATGATAAGTTTGTCGTTGTTTTTCGCGGAGAGAGAAGATTGGAAGCAAGCAATCTCCTATCAGGGAGAACGATTAAACTATCTATACTGACGGCGTAAATAGGGATACAGGCACAGAAGAAGGCGTCTTCTCGGAGGAGCTAGGGACACGGCTTTCATCTCCATCTTCTAAGACGGTGTTTTCACACAGAGAAAAGATTGGAAGCAAATATTCTCTCCCATCAGGTAGAAAATGAGCTAACTATCTATGTATGCTGACGGTTTGAAGACGGATATAAGGCCCAGAAGAGGAAGTCTTCTCGGTGGAGCTAGCGACACGGCTTTCATCCCGTCTTCTAAGACGTTATTTTCCTGCAGAGAGAAGATTGGAAGCAACAAAATCCCATCAGGGAGAACGAGCTAACTATCTATATTTTGACGGTTAAAAGGCGGTTGAATGCACAAATGAGGCTAGTGATACGGCTTTAGATTAGATATCTAGTCCAAAGCTGCTATCAAGCGGTCTGTCATCGCACACTATGAGATAGCAAATTTATTTGGTAACACTTGGTCAACGCTCTGTTGGCTACCTAGTTACTGCGGAGCACGAGTGCGCTAGGATCAATGCTTCCTGTGCCCGCTCGCGGTTACGAATGTAGTAAGACCTCTACCCCCTATGCTTTTACTAAGAGCGGAGTCATTACTTTACTATGTTTCGCATAAGTATTGTACTTAAACCGATGGACTAATAATAAGACCTCTGCAAGATGTGAGTATCAGAGATCTCAAAGATAGTCAGATCTGAGGCAGAACGAAAATGAGACACTATGTTCGGCTGTCAAATGTCCTGGACATTCTAGTGAAGATGCAACATATAAATTACGAAGTGAATTTTCCGAACTTCAGCGATTCCACAAGAGGCAGGACTAAGATGGTGACAGGAGCTGCTAACTGGAGCACTGCGCCACAGTCCTTTTGGCTGAGAGGATGCATGTTCCTGATTTCTATCGCAGCAGCTGGGGATGGAGCATAAGATAGAAAGCATCCAATAACATGTTGTGCGACTGTCCTGTACTTTTAAAGAAGCGCACCTTGTATCTGGGAAAGCCCTTCTCCGAAGACCTGGGCAGTATCTGGGAAAGCTCTTCACTGAAGACATGGACAGTATCTGAGAAAGCCCTCTTTTGAAGACCTGATAGTCTGGCAAATCTGCTCATAACGCACTAGGCTCTTTTTATCGAATGGTGATTCTACCTTTTGCATTATTTCCCTTTCACTTTCTTTAAGATCCAATAAATTTGGTATGTAGTTTACTTTTTTTTTAAAAACAACCTTCCCATCAGCCTGCTTCCGCAAGCGACTTCCTTTCAGTGGGCCTACAATGATTAATGCATTATCGGATGTGGGTTTGTCAGGACCAGGGGGGCATACATACGTACTACTCTATTAAACTATTACATAGTATCACGACAGTAATTTCACAGGACCGTAAAGAAAACTGCGAACCCGTGATGGATTTCCACTCCTTCCCGTTGGGCCTGGTTAGGACTCTAGAAAACATCCATACAAATCGCCATACAGATAGGGATTAATGGTGGCAGTGACGTCGACACAAGTTCAGTGCACGTATAAATCGCATGCACTTGTAGATGCCTGCGCCGATGCGTCGTGACGTCACTGCGCCTCTCTCACAAACGCAAGCCAAAATGTGAGTGACTTTCATGCCTATTATTGCTTTGAAAATTCTTTGCAGTGTATCCCGCTGTCGTTCATTGCCGCAACTGATGCAAATTTTTGAAGATGCTACCGTTTCCCGAGGCACGCTTTGGGCGCTCGCGAGCTTAAATCATGTCCAGAATTAAATTATTTTTTGCGTACAGTGGCGCGTCGGCGTCTAATGAGCGGCAAACACGCATAGAGAGAATGTGCCTACGGTGGCTGATGAAAAATTAAACTAATTTAAAAATTCGAAAAAACTTTCGAGTATTATCAGTTCGCTAAACCCTCGGACTGACGTCAAAATTTCAATTACAAAATAAGCAAATGTAATTTCCCAGATAGAGATCGACATGTGCGTATAAAGTAAGTCAGTTGGAAGAAGTTAAGCCTATTTAGTTGAAGTGTCAACTGCATCACAAAAACATAGGCACACGCCCATTTTGGGTTGATTGCAACCCTTGCTGCTCTTTTTACCATAGACAGCTAGAACTTTTTTGCCATGGAAACGAGCACAGTGTGCAGATAAACGGGCCAAGTATGAACCTCGCACTTCCCACACAGATTTGTTCCTTAATTGGGCCTTGCGTCGGTCGGCCTGGTTTGGGTAATTGCTGCCACTTCAAAATGCCACATAATCGCCTTGTCAGTGCCAAATCGGAGCAGAGAGTCAAACACCCAAAGTGGGTGCAGTATTGTTTGTTGGGTGTTTTTTTTGGGGCGTCGCAGCACGCAGCATGCACGGCTGACTCGGTTGATCTTATTATGCCGCGCTTCGTTGGATGAGAAAAGTCATAGTTAGCTGGTGTTGGTGTTGGTGCTGAGCCCTCCCTATACAATGGCGTTGTGGGCCGGACCCAAACGACGACTCGTGTCTGCTGCTGGTATGGACCGAACTTGTGCCTTTTGACAGTTTTATCTCTGCCTTGCAGAAGTTTCGGTGACGGGCTTTTGTGGCACCGTAAGCATACGTAAGCTCTGTTGTACACTTATATATGAGTAGTAGCGACTACTATTGTGTTGTTCCATGAGTTCCATGAGTAGCTAACCCAGAGCCAGAGAATTTGCATGTTTTTTGTATGATTTTGTGGCGGTAAGTGGATTTGCATATGCCACGCAGCTACACGGCTTTGTCAAGTTAAATGGGTTAAGGCAATACAAAACTCATTCCAAGGTTGTGCACTAATGTTTGGCTACAACCTGAAGCTCTGATTAAATTGAGGTCTGTTGTAGAAAACACTTTTTGGGCAAAGTAGCATTTATTGGACAATGTAAGCCACATA
Source organism: Chymomyza amoena (assembly GCA_037043745.1). Classification (NCBI taxonomy): domain Eukaryota; kingdom Metazoa; phylum Arthropoda; class Insecta; order Diptera; family Drosophilidae; genus Chymomyza; species Chymomyza amoena. The sequence goes on from JBAMAX010001825.1 coordinate 220,895, forward strand.
AATGACTTTGTTGGGAAAGGTTGTCCTCAAAAATGTCGTTGAAATATTTTGTAGATTAGTGTTTGGGGCTTAATATCGAAGATTAATGTAAAGGTGCACTAGCCATGGCAAGGATCAGCATGACAATAGATATCCGTTTTGGAGTACTCCTCTTTGCCCATTGACTCTAGAAGTAAATACATTTCACTTTTTTTTTTGATAGATTTTTAGTTTTTTTTATGGGCTAAGGTTTCGCAACCCTATCTAATTAATTTAATTTATTTATTTAATCATAACATATAACCTCCATATCGTTAACTTGGTTTAAAGATGATGTTCATAATAACATACAGCTGACAGATCATCAGACTCATTTAACAATGCTTTTATGGCTTTGGGAAAGAAGACAAAAAATTCTAGGTGCATACTTACTAGAAGATGAAGACTTTCAAAAGCTCCCCGTGAAGGAGATAGTCAGTTTCCTCGACATAATATATGTCTAAATAAAAAGGGGTGCACAATAGATCGCAGAGCATATAGGCCTTTGCCTAACCCTCAACAACGATTAACGATGGCTTTGGGAAGATTTTTCTGAAAGTATTTCTACAGGATAGTATTGAAAAAGTAAAAAAAAAACTTTAGTCATAGTTAAAAATAAGGTGCCTGCTTTTGCCATGTAGGGTTTTTGATGATCTTTACCAAACTGTAAGACTTCTCTTTTTGCAAAACTAAGGCTAAAGGCTAAGGTTACCAGCCTTAGGACGATTGGTTCCTAAAGATCTTTTGAATTTTAAGGCCAAAACACATAAAGAGTATTGGATAGATTAAAAATATATTAAACATAAAAGTTATACAATTTCATGTATAGCTGAAAAAAGCTATAAAAGTTTATAAAAAAAGTATAAGAGTTAGTTGCAAAAATTTCAGAAGGCCTGAAAAGACTATTCGTTCAAGATTAATGCTAAGTGTATGGTATTTTAAAATATTTCAACCCAGTGTATTTTGACAAGTTCCTAATTTTTAATCCTTTAATAACCATTTTGAAAATTTTCGTTTAACAATGACCTAATATTTTTTTTTAATTCAAAACTTTTGATATTATGTAGGCTGGTTCATGACAATATCTCTCAAAGTTCCTTGAGGAATTAAGTCAAAAGTAAGTCTCTTAATCAATTTTTATTACATTATGATTTTGTTTACTTATAAATGTGCAGCTTTAATAGCATAAGAAGATTCTGATTTTATTTTGTAATATATTATTTTATTTTTTTTTTTAACAATTTTTGCTGACAAGTAGCAATCGCACAAAAAAAAAAACAAGTCAAATGTCGGATCTGCTATGCGTATATAAAAAAGTGCCTTTAATGGCTTTAAAGACCTTTAAAATTGTTTATAACTTAATTAGTGTGTTTATTAGGAAATCCCACTTAAAAAAATCGAGTATGTAATATAAAAACTGGTACGTTTTTTTTAATTGTTTGCAAAAATCCAATAAGTGACTAACAAGGAATGAATAAGGAACTATTGGACATTCTGGGGTTACTTACCTTATGCAAGTTCTTTTTATAATCCTGAACCTATAGAGCTCGATTTCGCTACGAATTTTTCTTGTTGATTTAACTTTTTTTCTATACAGTATTGATTTATTTTCCGCCCAATGCTCTGTATAAGAGCGACAACTACAGTTATATTGTTCCTGTGAAGGAAATAATAACAATAATCATGATTGATTTATGTACTATTAGAGATAACGCCAAGGACGACTTTAAGAAACCCTTTACTATCATATCAAAGACTTGCGAGTGTTACTTATGTACTCCAAAAAACTTTTGATTGCCAAGTTTGGCTATGGTATCAAGGCTATGCCCATGTGATTGGGAGCTCTAAAAAACTCCCAAAATAGCATAAGTTTTATTTTTTCGAGGTGTTTTAACATAGGCCTATGGGAGCTAATAAAAGACGAAAAAATAAGCTGTTTCCCTCGACTTTTGTTTTTTTTCAGGGTGCTCTAAAACATCCCCAAGTGAGCTATATAACCTAACATCGATATCGCAAAAAATAAAATAAAGTGTTTCCCGTGAAGTAATAAGGGATCCAATACGAAAGTTCTAGCAATATGGGCGTTCATACAGATGGACATGTATGGATATATTGACTTGTCTCGTGACCCTACGATATTTAAGGTATCTTTGGGGCATCTATGACGTCTTCTTCTTTATGTTACGTAGATTTTCGGCTCGAGCTCTTGTGCCTTAAAAGGTTAGGCCACATTCACGACCAAAAATCAATGCATTTATTAGCGATTTTTTTAAAATGAAAACCGAAGAATGTTTATCAAATTCATAATAATAGCTCTCAATAAGTATGCATTAGTGTGTTTATTAAAAATTTATCGAATTTTTTAATGGAAAAATAACGTCAGTATAGTTATTGGAACGAAGATTCTCCAACAGGTCAAGTACAATTGGTACGCAGTGTAGTGGGCACAATTCTCGTCTGATTGCAATAAACTAAATTATTTTAATAATAGTCTATAGCGTGACGTAGGATTTTGTTGAATTTCTGAATTGTCTGAAAATTGCGAAGGATTCCGCCAAAAAGAACTTTATGTTTCTGATTGTTCTAGTTGTTATATAAAATAAAGTATTTCTTTTAACGGGAAAATCTTACGTCACGCAGAAGCTGATAGATTTACGAAAATTTTTGGTTTAAAAAACATTCAAATCGGTCAAGAAATATAAGAGTAGCACTGCGCACCGTTTTAACAAATGTCGTTTCGAGAATACAATGACTTAAAGTTTTCGAGCACAGACTCCAACCACTTGCAAGCGCATAGCTTCAAGTGTCAAAAAATCATTTTGCCGATCGAATTTTCTAAATTAATATACTTCGTGTATTCTTAAGACGTATAAGGTAGCATTTAGAGGAAAAAGAAACGATTTTCCAAAAGCTTCAAAAGTGGCGAAACCCCTTAAGGGAAAATAAAAAATGTGATACAGTTGAGGTGGTGCTCGACTTTGAAATACCCTGTACTCTCTCTCCAGAAAATATATCTGAATACTAAATATAGGGATATATGGTACAAAGGTTCTTATGCTCGCAGTGTCCACCTCTTTGTGAGGAACCCATTCAAGGAAAAAAAAATAATTATACGGATAGTTCAATATTTGCAACCTTATTACTTGTATATAGAATCTACAAAGTTTTTCTTTGGTAATATATTATTTGAGGAGCTCCAAAAATATCCGTTCCGTTTATATCTGTAGTACGCTGTATGAAGAGGTATAGCGAAGTGTGGGAAAAACACGGTCGATTGTAAGAGATCCCGAAGCCTTTCGAGTGTTAAACTAAAAATTGTATGTCAAAATAGCTGTAGTAAGTTTTGAAACGATGGTAAAATAGTTGCGGGGGTGCTATCCATAGATTCGAGTGTATTATTACACACATTTGCAAGCAGAAAGGAAGCGTGGCAGATATTTAGCTGTTTCTACCAATATGATCAGCATCGACTCTTTTATTGGCTGATAATTCATCCGTGCGTCTTCCGAACTATCACCTACACTTAGGAAAGTTTTAAGGCTAAAGCTACAGAATCTGACCAGAAGATAGGCATTATGTATACATATATACAAGCGAAATAAATCGACTGATGTTGACAAATTTACTCTGGAAAAGAATTTTGTAAAAGAACGTAAAAAGGAGCTTCCGTTCTGTCATCAGTAGATCAATAATTTTTTTTTTGTGCCCATATTCCCATAGGCGGCACTACTTTCGCACGCACTATAAATGACAAAACCCCTAAAACTTACAGGTAATTACAAGTTTAGAGCATTTAGTGCACATAAAGCTATAAAACAGCCCACTAATTTTCATGTCAAAAGGCACAAAATTCAATATATTGAATATATACAGCGACACCTTTTGTTCCAACGGCATTACGCCATTTTACTACCCACACAGGCATAAGTAAATACTAAAACACATACAAAAAGCTATATACATATATAGCAAAGCACCCACTTTGGCAATCTGCCTCCCATTCAGACATACAGACATAAAAAAAAAAATAATGAAATGAAATGACTAAGTCCTCTATATAAACGTTTATCTTTCATAGCCAGCCATTTGCTGTGGCTTTTCGAATCCATTTTCACTCGACAATGACAGCAACAATTGTCGAATTCAATTAACGCTTCCGGCGCTAAGCGTTACTTTCCGCCAAACATACTCACTGCTGCTGTTCCCAGTGGCACTGGGGTGCACACTCCATATACTCCTCCTGCTCATTTTGGAATCCATGGCCGTAGCTGTAGCTGTTTCGCCAGCGTTGAGGTAACGGCTACGCAGTGACAATACGGCAGGCGGGGTGGACTGGGCTGGGGCAGCTGGGATGAGTGCATCGCGTGCGCCTGAGGCAGCCGCTGCCGATTGGCCGTAACGTGGGTGAAACAGTTCCGGCTACGCTGCCGCAACGCTTTGGTGATGCCATAGCCGTAGCTGGCAGCGTTGATGCCTTGAAAAAGAGGCCATGCCTACGACTACCCTCGAAATAGAAAGGAAGCGCAAAAAGTGCACAGTGTGTGCAGTGTAATTGAGTAAGAGTTGCAGCTAATTGGGGACTAGACGCATAGATTGCACCACTGTGCGCTGCTTTGACTGCAGCTTAGGACGCCTCTGTGCAGCGCCAGCAGCCAATGAGCGGCGCACAAAGCAAAAGTCGCGACGCATGCGCAGAAATGGGTGCACGTTGATTGGCTGCTGTCGACACAGTGTGTTGGTGTGTGTGGAAGTTGCCGTGAAACCGGTTCGACCAGAAAAACGTTTCGTCCGCCCCACTGTGGGCAACTTTGGCTGGCTAACTGGCTGGCTGGCTGGCAGGCAGTTCAAGCCATTGGTATCGATAAGGTGAAGCGTGCAGAGGCCGTGAAAGATTTTTCTGTGTGGCAGTAGCAAAACGCGGTAGCCGCTGTCTGACGGACCACGGAAGAGCGTCGTCCGCTGATCGATGAGTTTCAGTGCGCGTTGGCAGAGTTTTTCGTTAGTCGAAATTTTGACGGTCTAGTGACAAGGTGACGCGCGTGGAAACGCTAAAGTGTGCAAGTGGCGTATACGCAATGCAAAAAAGTTTGGCAGGATAATAACAAAAAAAAAGAAGAAATTAATAAGCGCAAAAACAAAGTTAAGCTAAACGTGTGACGTCATAGTGTTTGTGTTTGTACCAAGTGCGGCTGTTTTAATTGTAGGTGAGTTGTGTTTTGAATCAAACAAAATACGTTCAGCTAATGACATCCAAAATTAGCACAAATTGAAACATTTAAGTTAAGTCTATTGATCAGGTTGCGGCAAAATTTAAAAGCAGCTAACACAAAGGCTTATCGTTAACATATCAGGCCAAGATATCCCAAGCTAATTTGTTAATGAACGACAGTCGTCCAGACCTAACGGTCTTCATTCAAGCTTATGCCGGTTAGTTTCGGTCTGATCTTTGTCTTCATTATGAATGGAATAAACAACAACGAAAAAGCTAATAATCTCAGCATCTGCAAATAATATTATAATAACTATTCTATTAAAAATCACAAAATTTGCAATTCAATACAACCATTCACATTTGACATTAATGATCAACGCATCCGGAGCAGTGGCAATAAAGCAAGTTTACTAGCCAAAAAGTGCTCGCATATAACTCATAAAACACATGTATCTTCCAGCTACCAGTGCCAGCTGATTTTTCCCACGAAATCGAGCTACAAAGTTCGACAAAAATCATATGCTAATTAATTCTTTGTCATACGGCGGCCATTAGGGCCTCATTGATTAAGAGGAGCTTTCTATCAAATAAGCTGGACAACAACTTATTTAAGCGTGGCCAATGTGTCGTCTGTCCCAAGCCGCACCACCTGTCCCAAGCTCAAATTGATTTTCTATTCAGACTAGGCCGCGCCAGAAAGTTGCTTCAACTTATTATAATCATATACAAATTTAAATGCAGCTGTCTAGGCGTACGTTTTATTCCAAAATTTTGTTATTTTAATTAGCAGCCGAAAAGCTGCTGTATTCCCAGCTTTAAGAAAGAAATACGGTAGCTCCGCACCTCTGTCGGTTCCAGTTGTGGTAATCGCCATAAAGCGTCGCTCGGCACACGGTTTTAAATTATTGAATGTTTAACTAATTTCTATTGATTTTTATACGGGGCTGAACTAATAGATCGCTAAAAAAACGAAAGGTAGCCAGCGCCTGGGGCACCGCAATCAAAGTTAGCCGCCTAGTAAAAGTGCGCTCATAAAATTTATTTTGGTAATTGAATTTGGAGGAAAAAAAAAATCCAAATCCAAATCCAACGTATCTTTCCACTTTCTAGGCTAAGCTGCGCCAATTTAACAAAGAAAACAAATGAATCCTTATCAGTGGTTTAATTTAGCCTAAGGTAACGCACTTAATGACCTTAACGATTGCCACGAGTTGGCCATAAGTAGCCCAAGCGCTGAGTTGTGGCTCACGGAAATAGAACGAACAACTTAATTTCGAGTTTATGGTTCATGGATGTGTTTATATTTGTGACCAACTCTTGCGTGTGTTACCCTAAAAATCTTCAAAAAGTCCGCTCAGAGCTGCCAGGACTCGCTGGATAACATTGTAATTAAATCAAATGTGCATACCTTAAACACATGGCCATGACAAAGTGTTCAGTGCGGTAGTTCCAGTTATATGATTTATACGGTTCTTCGTTGCGTTTTCATGGCTCTCTCTGACAAGGCGCTGAGTGCGTCGACAAGCGCAGCGCTTAACACCGGAGCACCGTCCCAACCTTTCCCAAATTCAGACAGCAACCGGAAACCCACAGTCCCTTGTTTTGAGGGTGTACATTTGCATAATTTTTTTTTCCTACGAAATGAGCAATTGGCCAAAATACGTTTAATTGCCAAGCGCGCACATTTCCATTCAAAGTTATGGTTAGTAATCTTAGTCCTTGTCGACTAATTTGCATATTATAGTGACGATAGCTAGTCAAAGCAATGTTTATGACTGCATATTGTAGTACTCCGAGGAGCTACAGAGCTTGAGCTGGAGCTGGTGCTGCCCACTAACTGGACATGCAACTGCCTGCCGTCTGCGGGGCGCTCTGATAATAGCAGTTCACGCTGGGCCCAGAATGTGCTTGATAAGCAGCTAATTTGAGATACAAAACACAAGCCGCGGTCACATAAACCACTGCACATTAAAACCAAGACCGAATATTATACTACTGTGTATAGGGTGATTTTTTTTGGGGACTGCGTTTTAATACAGGTGACTGGGTTACAGGTGTATGTTATGAACGTCGTATCGTGACGAATTTATAAGCAGTAAAAAACTGTTGCCGTTGTGGAGGACTGACAGTACTTGAGATCAGGGTCTTAGAGAAAAAATCCGGGCCACGGGTGAAAATGTACCGGCCCCTCTATTACATCAATAGCTTGAAAAATTGTGTTCTGCAAGTGAGACAATAATTACACCAGGCTACTGAAACTCTGAAAAACTCCAGGCCCGTACGAATCCTCCATTCTCCCTCTCTCTCATCGGGTCTTCTTAGGATAAAGAAAATATTTCATAGCTCTAGCCTTGCATAAGAGTTACTTTTTAAGAACTTAATTCACGTAAATCGTATTAGGTAACGTTTTCCTGTCAAATTACATGACGGACCAGGCCAGGGCCGTAGCCAGGATCGTCACTCAGGGGGCGCTCAGAATTTTTCTAGGAGTACTCGCCAAAAGTCTTAGAGGGCGCCCTGCTCAGCTGAGGGGACGCTCAGCCCAGCTCAGGGGACGCTCGCCACCCCATCGCGCCAACCTGGCTATGGCCCTGGACCAGGCCCTACATTTTGGGTAAGATAAAAGGTCGGCAAAGAGTTGGGTACTCCGTTCAAGACATTTTTGCTAAAGATTTGGGTCTCAAACATGTGGCTTCAAAGCTGAAAACGAAATGAATATCATCCAACAAGCACCAAGCTCACCCAATCCCTGCGAATATTTTCAAACGTAGAACGCGTTACAGCACCCGGGATGAGGAAATCGAAAAATCGAAGATGGCTTTGATGGCCATACCGCAAATCGGTTACAAAAAAAATGTTTTAAGGATTGGATAAAGCGCTGACATAAGTACGCCGAAGTCGATATGGAATACTTTGAAGGGGATAATATCGATTTTGATGAACAAATAATCTTGTATTTTGGATCTTTTTTATAAATTCCGTGAACTTTTTGATGGTGGTATCATAATTCGATGTTGATCACCGTCATTTCATAAAAGACTTTATCTTCATAATAATAATTCCCTGACTATTTTGTCAGTCACCTCTAGGTAGGGCATGGGATCTCTATTAAAAACTATTCGAAGACAACAGGAACCTACAGTTTATAGCCGAGTCCGTACGGCGTTGTCTTGAATTAATAGAGGATTTCTTGGGACTTTCTTAGCAGTGCCAAATGTTCCAGTACCTCTCCGGGTAATTGAATCACCGACCATCGGGTTACAAAGCGTGTTCAGTAGCAATCCGCGAAAGATAACCGAAATCTTGATATATAGACGACTTTTTTTTTTTTTAAATATAGTTAAATACTAAAAAAACAAATTTTGAAACCCTGGCACATAGGCCTTCGGCTAAATAAAAACTAAGATAAACTACACTAATTCCCTGTTTGGACCCCTTAGCACGGGGCATAGGGGACTCTCTATTAATAACTGTTCAAACCCAGAACAGGGCCTCGGAAATCCACGTTCAATTTATTAGGTTGACCTTAATTACACTAGTTTACTGCAAAATTTATCCTCAACATGTTTTAACTTGTTTTCGTAGAAAAATGGCACCCTAAATCCCGAAATGAAAAACCATTTTTTTAAATTTAAAAAAAGTGTACTTAAAAGCAAATATTTCTGGGTGTACTACACATATTTTGACTATTTTTTGTAACAAGCTGTAGATACTTGAATTACCCATGGAAAATATTTTCGTTACAATTTAAGGTTTGGCCGTTATTTAACCACTTACATGAAAATTTTCGTAATTTTAAGCAAATGTTTTGAGAAAAATTCTAAGTCGAATGTGAATTTAAACATTACAAATATTTAATGCTGTTTTATTGATGGCTCGTAAAGTTCGATTGATTTTTTTTAAAAAAAAAGTGTCCCTAAAATTTTACTGATTTGGATTATTTTATTTAACCAAAATTTTAATGTTTTATTTTTTGCAATACTTCAAAAATGCATTTATTTTTATCTATTTTATTTTCATAAAATGAATATTTATCCATTCACATGAATTTTTTCGTAATTTTATGGCAAAGTTTTGAGAAAAGTTCTACTTTTGAATGTAAATTTTAAAAAGTTTGATCGATTACGAAGAAAATGAGAGGTTGCTTATCAAAATCGAAGAAAAATTCTGAAAATAAAGGGAGCTTTTGTAAAAAGTACAAAAAGCCAATTTTTCTCAAAAACTAAGGGGTTTTCTGAATAATTTGTTTGTTTATATCGTTACCGAATTTGTTGTTTTATAATTTTTTAGAGTTTTTAAGCTCTGGTCAATAACACTGGCTTGCATGTTTTTCGAAAATATCTCGTGTTTCTCGACTCAAAATTACCCTAAGAAACCTTTTTTAAGAAGGTTTACTTGAAGTCTCTTAAATTTGTAAGCTAGTGTAATCAAGCCCTAGCAGCTAGCACTCTTTTTTTTTAGTTTATTTATTATATTTTAATTTTTTTTTTTATGTATAATAATTAATATGTATAAATAAATTAGCAGAACCATAGATATTTGCTTTGATGCAGAGTAGACACATTCATTTTAATTTCGAAAATGTTTTTTTTTTCCAATATTCATTACAAAAATGTTTGAAGTTAAATTTCGGACTGCATGCCATTTGAGGCCCTATGCTCCACTGGGCGAAGAGCATAGCAAGAGATGCGATTTGAGGATCATGTTGAGGATACAACAATTTCTTAAAATTTGTAAACTAGTGTTGTAAGAAGTCAGTGATTAGCATGGTTGAAATGGTGTTCTTAGATTGAGGTGCGACAAAAAACCTATAACATCCAAAGTATAAATGTAATGTCCGCTATTGAGGATCACTTTACGGCCTTAAAAAGTTATTGATTTCCGTATTTTATTTTAAAACTTAATTTTGAAGCTCTTCACAGCTACAAGCAATACATTTTATCCGAATAACGCAGCACTTATTTTGTAATAACATTTAAACATTTAAAAAGTGCCTTTGTTCTTCTTTCTTCGTAAAAAAAAACACCCATTATAGCTACAACAAACGCAATGAACCAAATGCTCGGCTATTCACTTCAGGCTAGATTATATAGTATAGCTGTTATGGCTAAAATGAACGCTGGCTTTTTAAGACCGTTCGTTTTGGACGGCCAGTAGTTTTATAAAATAATTAAATTTTATGTATATTCCTTACTAGTTTTTCATTTTTTTTGTTTCTTTTTTTTAGTTCTAGCTGTTGGCCGTAGCTTTGGCTTAGGCTGAGGCGCACACCGATTTCGTAGAAGCCGTAAAAAATCCATCTCCAGCTTGAAGTAGCCGTCAGTGCAGCAGCAGCATCCAGAGACATTCATAGCCTCCACATCCATCAACGACGTCGACGACTACGACGGATACTTGCGGCTTTTTATTATCGTCTTGCTTGAAATTTGATTGAAATTCGACGATTAACTTCAACTTAAGCCGAATAGACGTCAGTCTGTCGACTAGCGACGGTCTATTGGATTGATTTGCTGTAAGATTTTGTTCGTTTACCTACGGAATCATTCGCGTATCATTCGTGTGACTCGTTGTGGATTCAATTACAACCATGCCGCACACAGGTAAGTTAATTCCTGATCTATCTCACTGACCTTTCCCTGCTTTACGTTAGACGCCAAGTTTAGAGTAATTTTCCCTAAAAACGCGTTTTACGTTCCGCTAATGAGCAGCTTGTGTAGAGCGGGGGAAACTTATGGCTTTTAAGTTAGATCTTAATAGAAGTTACTTGCAGCTTGGATCAGTATTAGCGGAAGCTACTTTACACCTCGTTATTGTAGCAGAAACTGCAAGGTGTGTGTAATTTGTTCCAGATGAGGTAAACGCGGAAATAAGTTTTACGACCTGGTCGCACATGGTTATTACCTTTATTGTGTTGCCGACTGAAACCAGATGAGCGCAGCTTTGGGTTACTCGTACGCATTTATTCCTACTCTTGTTTACACGCTTAACTCATAAAATTTAACCCTCCTTTATAAAACAGATAGGAGTCCAGTAATCGACTTGGACTCTCGCGTTGTAAATTCCAAAGCAGTGTAAATTTGTTTTTTTCTGCTTGAAATGCTTTAATTGAAGAATTTTAAGCTTTTACTAAGGTGATATACATAGTTTTTCCAAAGCATAGGTAATGTGGGGAGATCTTTAGCTCTTAAGCTTCCTTAATTTTACATTTTTGTCTAAATAATTGTTTTGAAGCAAATTTTTTCACTGCTCCTGCGTCATCTTCCCCTGCGGTTGGCTACGGTCAATGAGTGCCACGGTTAAGTGCCGTTTGGCCACTACACTAGCCGTAGCCGTCTTCGAAGTGGTGGGCTTCATGGCCGCTTTCGAAGAGCTGGGCTTCTCATTTCTTACGCTGTACCCCTCCTTGTGCTTCTGCCGCTTACCGCTTTGCACTTCGCACTCGGTTGATCTTAGTCTTTTTACTGCAAGGTTCTCCTCGACCCGGTTTGCGAACTTCGAGTCCGTCGGAGCACACCAAGCTTTTGCCGCGAAGTGAGCCCGGCCTTTCTCCACGGTGTCTTTCGCCCAAGCCAACCTTTCTTCCTCCTCCTTCGTCAGGTTGGACTTGTTTTCAAGTCTACCGCAGATCTTGACCGCAGCCTTATACTGTGCTTTTGCCTTAAGCCCCTCCTTGCTCGGCTTTGACCTCGGCCCTTTCTTGCAAGCAGAAATGGCACCTCGGTCATCGCCTGGAGAGCGCAGTAATAGCATAAAAAAAATATTTTTTTTGTCAATAATTTTCATATCATTTTCGGAGTCAATTCTATTAGTTATCCATAAATTAGGACACGGTATTACTCCATACAAAGTAGGATCAAAAAGTAGTTGTCTTAGGTCCACCTAACCAGGTTAAACCTGTTTACCCCTGGGAGGACGGGGACTGATGTGGTCCGTTTCTGGGGGTGGTTCAACGTGGCAGCACTGCGCTGGGCCAAAAACTTTCCCACTATACGTGAGGTGTAGCACGTCAGATAGTGGTGGTGAAGCTTCCAAAACTCGTCGGTGAGGGGAGGGTGAGTGGCACAACCACTATGTACTTGAAAATCCTGCACTCTCAGTTTGTTCATGGAGTAAAAACATCATAAAGTTAAAAAAGGCAGATGAGCATGGCTTGGACGCTTTTATGGCTCATTTTGGTATTTGATTCCCATGGCGGATTTCCCGAGTTTGACGCAGAATTAGTGATGTAGCGCTGCTTGAGATTTTTCATCATCTTGGAACGGGTTACAGAGGTTCACGCATTTCGACGTGCTGTACTCTTAAACTGATATAATATCGATCTTTTTGGAAGGCTACCCACTAACAAATATATATTCCCTAGAGTTTCAAATTGGAACATAGGGCCACAACGAATTTCTTCCATTCGGTTCTGTTTTGTGCCAGTCTCTGTACTTCATTCCAACTAAGGCGCGTGGCACGGGTTTCCGATTCTAGCTGTCGTCTCCAGGTGTTTGACGGTCTTCCTCGTCTACGGCTACCTTGGGGGATCTTGATAGATCGCCTCTGCAGAAGCAGATTTGGCCGATCCAGTTCCATTTCCTTGTTTGTAAATACGACTGCACTGACTTTTGTTTTGTCTTTTACTATCAGCCAGCGTTTGATATAATATTTTTCCGACTTATTTTTAGTATTTTTCGAAGACACCATCCTACTACCCACTACCATGCGCTTAAATTCATATCAGAAAACAGTTTGTCTCAATAAGGTGCAAGTTTAGGATTTAGTCTTTGGGGGTTCTTCACTTCGAAGTGTATATGTATGTATCATAGCTCGTAATAGATTTTCCCCCAAATTTTGGGGGACCCGAAAACCCCTCGTGAATGTTTAACTGCACCAAAATGACATCAATTGGTGACAAATTGGGTACAGAAGGAGATGGCTACCGTCCTCGTAACTTGGAATAATTTCTTGCGATAAATTTATAATTCAATAGATTGAAACCCAAATCAGTTTATGGTTGGATTTCAGAACAAATATCCTCGAAGAAGATAGAATTAACATATGTTGTCGACTGTAAAAATTAGCGTTATCGTTTTGGCTTAAAATAGGATTTTGTTAAAATAATTATTATTATTATTAATTTTTTCAGTTTTAATTTAATTAATTTAATTAATTAAATTATAATAAGTTCATGAATTTCATACACTACTGCTATCGGAGCAAGCGACAGTAACAAATTCGTCCCATTTTTCCTTGTTTGCCCAAAAGATTTTGATATTAGCCCAAGTCACCTCTCCTCATGAATACAGCGGATCCATGTTTGTACTGGCCGGCCCCAGGATTCCACTCCATTTTTTCTTTATTTCCGCATGAAATTTTCCGAGTGTATGACCAATCCAAGACCATTTTCTTAATTTAATCATATTTGGAATTGGCTTGCTAGCTGTCAATCGCAATAAGTCCTCATTGGAGATTGTGGTTGGCCGTAAAATAACTATATATTACTGAGTGAGACTTACTCCTCGAGGTCAATATGACCTTTCCAATAATAAGAGCGCTTTCACATTTCATTGGTGTATTTAACACAGTTCAAAGTTTGGGAATAAACTTGTTTGAGAATACTCCTATCTGAGAATCAAGAAGTGTAGTTTTGTTAAAAAAGTTTTGTTACAAATATTATAAGGTGACGCAATGTCTTGGGCTGTTCTCTCAAAGCGAAGTCTGTAATGCAATATTTATACCGGCAGAATTTGGAATACTATAATGACTTGGTATGGGATCATCCATAAATTACGTGTAGCTGATTTTCGTCAAAATATACCTCTCCCTTCCCTCCCCCTTGTAACACAGTAACGGTATATTTTTGAAGATTTACCATATGATTTTTGTGTCTCGTGACGCTTTGCCTGATGCCTCATCCCCCATAGTTTATGAATGTTCTCTATAAGCAATTCTGAAAATATATTTAACCCTATTATTTCGGGGCTTTGTGCAAAGAAACCCATTACGGTATAAATTATTTCCAGCCTGAAGGCTGTTAATGCTCTGGCTTCAAATACTTTATATTTTAAAATTAAATTGTAATTTATAAATATATAAATAAAATAAATTATTTCCACTAAAATATGAACTAGCACCATATTATAATACAATGCACACCCTGGGAATTTATACCTATGCATATTACAAAGTACCCAGCACCTTATAAGATTTTAATCGATTTTTTAGATTATTCCGCCTTGTGTGGGAAACTCGTAGTCTTAAAGCTAACAATCTTTTTTTTGCAACTCTGGCGTTTATGAGAGCAGAACATTGCTAACCAATCATAGAACATATCTTACGTACCTTAATAAAAAAAGCGTCTATGAAATTCTCTTAACCAAACCTTATACCAACAGGTCAGGCGGGTGTTAACCAGTTGGGTGGCGTCTTTGTTAATGGAAGACCCTTGCCCGATTGCATACGACGACGCATTGTGGATCTAGCTTTGCACGGTGTGCGGCCCTGTGATATATCCCGACAGCTACTGGTTTCGCATGGTAAGTTTACGAGATCTTAATTTCTAATAAAAAACAGTAACTAAATGAGGACTACTGTTGGGCTATAATTGCAGGTTGTGTGTCCAAGATACTAACGCGTTTCTATGAAACGGGTTCCATAAGACCGGGCTCCATAGGCGGCAGTAAGACCAAGGTAAGTACACAACAACTGGGTTTCAATTAGAGAGCACGCATTATACATGTACTGCTCGGAACACTGCTCTACGCCGTGAAATCAATATACGATTATATAAAAATCAAACGCACAGCAGTAAATCCATAAAATATCATAGATAAGCCTGGAACTACCAGATAGTTAACATGTTTTGTTATGTTTTTTTGGCCATAGTTGACAGTATTTATGGGGTCTGATTGACAGCACAGACGGAGCTATGTGGGTGTTTGTTATAGGTATTGCGTACACACGTACCCATCATAGTTAAATTTGGCCAAACCGAGCGCAACAAATCAATCTCATTTGCCACTGATAAGCTCAGCACGCTTGTAACCCAAGGGATCTGTCAGCTGGTCACTCTCACGCTCAATCAGCTCGATCAGCTACCGAAGTTCCATAACAATTGTGCACTGAGCTCCAAACTGTATCCTAGCGGCACTAACTGATATTGACGACAGTGCTCAAGTGGCCAAAATGATTGCATTGATAGCACCATTGATAAGCGCGAATCACGGTGTGCGCTTAGGGAATACATTTTATCGCTGATAATGGGCACAAAAAACGCGGCTACGAGCAGGGATGAGGGTCACAAATGTTCAGGTGTTTAGCTGTTTACCGACGGCTTTGACGCCTGCACATAATGTCTAATTACAGGTAGCTGCAACGCCCATCAAGTACAATATGTAAGTACTTGGTTGGTGGGTTGGGGTTAGTGATTCAATGGAGTGTATGCGCCGCCGTTAAGGGCAAACAAAACGCGCATTTAACACCTACGGCGGTTCAATAAAGACGTGCTGCCAAGTGCTTCGGCTGGGGTATTAACTATAGACCTAACTGGGTGACGTTGTTTCCATTGTTTGCCAGGTATGGGAGCACCCTTCACCTGGCTGGGTAACATAGTAAAGCAAAGCGCGCGCTCGTGTAGTTCTGCGATAAGATCTTTATGTGTAAATGTGGCCCCTCTACCCCAACGAGTGACCAACTATTAAACATATTTATGAATTTTTAATGAATTGCTGCGTCACACGTGAGGCACATTGTCGTGTGGCACAGTGGTGGGTGCATGTAAAGGTTTGGAAAGCCACAAAACATATGCAAAAAGTGTCTAGATGCAAATCTTGTAACATGAATATAAAGCGAGGCGTGGCAGCGCCAAAAAGCAGCCTGCGGCAAGCCTTGGTTGCATGTGGCAAGTGCTGTGCGTTGCACAATTGAATTTCACGGCAATTAATAGAGGGTTGTCACCCAAAGCAAAAAAATTGTCCGAGTCAAGTAGTAAACCAAAACTCTCTCTTTATCTTTATTTTTGATTTAACAGCAAGTGGCCACGCCCACGGTGGTCAAGAAGATCATACGCCTCAAGGAGGAGAACAGCGGCATGTTTGCCTGGGAGATACGCGAGCAACTACAGCAACAACGCATTTGTGATCCCAGCTCAGTGCCCTCCATCAGCTCCATTAATCGCATATTGCGCAATAGCGGTCTCTGGACAGACGAGATGACTTCAAGTCAGCAGGAAGCCGCAGCCGCTGCTGCCGCCGCTGCAGCAGCAGCACATCAGATCTCTGGCAGCTCTAGCTACAACACCTCCCAGCAGTTATATGCTGCAGCAGCGGAACGTAACGCAGCGCCCGCAGCTCATCTGAGCACGCGTGCCACCTCATTGCCCACAACTCTGACAAATATGGCGCCCATGCAGCTGCAGCAGCGTTATGGCAAGACGCATCTGCCGGCAATGTCCGGCAGCTTGAATGACATGCCGCTCAAACCCGCGCCCAAACATGCTCCCACACATGGCAACTCGCTGGCGCAGCTAAGCGCCAATGTTTCCAATACAGTCTCCAGTCAGCTGGGCGGTCTGGATCTCAGCTACTCGGCGCTGCACAAGCACTGGCTTTGGAATCCCTCATTGCTCTACTATACCCAAGCACATATGGTGCAGGCAGCGCAGGCAGGACATCAATTTTTGTCCTATGGCGGTAATAATGCGGCGGCGCATTGTGCCACGGGAGTGGGTGGCTACTTGCCAAATAATGCGGCAGCTGCAGCGGCAGCAGTGGCTGCGGCCAGCTGTACTCCGGGTGGCGGTTTTACCAAATCCGAAAGTTCCATTGATCTGACCACGCCCAGCGCAACGGCCGATGCGCTGAGTGATTGTGATTCCGGCAAATCTTCACCAACGGCGTTGTCCATGAGCGCGGCAGGCTCCAATATGTCAGAGGCGTCAGCAGCTAGACTGACAAATAGCCGAAAGCGTAATCCCTACTCTATTGAGGAGTTGTTGAAAAAACCCGAAAAGCGTTTGCGTCTCAGCTCCGAGCCGCATTTAAGGCTGCAGGCGGAAAAGTCTGAGCAGCTGGAGTGTCTCAGTTCCAGTTCCTGCGAGAGCAACAGCAGCAGTAGCTGTGGACTGGGCGCTAACAACGGCGAGGAAGCTGAACTAACAACGGCGTCAACAGTTGAGACGAAAACACTGGAGGAATCCGAGGAGGATTGCAGCGTGGAGGTGGTCAACTAAGCAAGCAGTCAGGATCTAGTGTGATGTGTCCCAGTTTATGCTAGCTCTAGCTCTTGAGCATGTAAATATTTAAATGTTTGTCCTTATACTTAGTGTAAAGCACTTGGCATTTAATTCCTCATAAATATATATGTATTTAAATAAACTATAAGTATGCGTATGTGTGTATGTATGTGTTTGGGCAGGGGTGGAGAGCGAAAAATGCAAAAATTTGGGGGTCACCATAGTAGCTGTATGAGGCAAATGGCTTTCGAGGATGGTATAGATATTATTTGAAAGAATAACTACCTAGAGGCCGTAACCCCCCCTCGGTGACAAGCCGTTGTACATGGAGAGACAGTAAGGGGGGTCGTATGTATTCGCAAGTTCTAAAAATTTAAAATTTCGGAAATTGGTAAAACAATATACATAGGTGGGTTAAAGCATTAGCGTCCCAACTCAATTAGGCTAAGAACAGGCCCTTTGTGGTACCGCATAATTGGAGTAAGGGATGAAGGGTATAGACATAGACAGTAACAATTAGGGAAAAGGAAAAGTGAAAAGGGATGTACCGATGGTAAATGGGTTAAAGCTAGCGTCCCAACTCAATTAGACCAGCGGCCCTTTGTAGCACCGATAATGGGAGTAAGGGATAAGGACATAGGAACAGACAGGAACAATTAGGGAAATAGGCAAAGTGGAAAGTGCAGGACCATGCTTAACGTGGGATTTGAACCCGCTACCTCTGAGACGATAGTCAGGTGCACAGTCACATAGGCTAACGACAGCCGCAACAACCGAATCGTTATTGACTACTTGACATAAACATTGCAAGTCCTCCCTCCTCGGTTGAACGACTAAGCGTGGAATTTTTAAGACCTCCCCACCCCTCTGAACGGCTTACGCAATATGGGTACGGCTCCATGTATGCTCCAAAGAGTCTGTAATCATCTACTTGATCGGAATCGCCTAAAGAAGAAATTCTAAGACGCTCCAACTGTATGAAATTGAATCAAATTGCATACTGCGAGACTGAGAGCCAACTTTTCAGTTGGCCAAGACCATTGGCTGAGTAAACAAGGTGAAGCATAATTTCGTTGGTAGCAATACCAATAAATTGAGTTTTTAAACTTAAATAGTCATTATTGGAGATTAAGAAAAGGGGAACAAGGAACACATTAACTTTTAATGCTGGCAAGAATAGTAATAACTACCTTTAGGGTTACAAAGTACTTCAGGGTGAGGCTCGTTGGCTCCCTTCTACATCCCCGCCTGTCTTTTGTACTTGAGCTTCATTCGCGACTACAGATACGTATTCTGTAGGTGGTCCCCATTTGTCTACTATAGCGCCTTATAGTTGTTGCATTGCGGGCATCTGCGCGGCTCTTTAATTAACTTGCGCGCCAATGAAGTGTCAACAAGTTGCCAACACTGGAGCTACAACTACAACAATACAACACTAACTACAACAACAGTAAAAATGTTAAGACGGCGTGCGTAAGTGAAAAATTACAGGATGTCTGACACGACCATAACTATCGATCGCCCGCGGTGTCAGCCCAGAAGAGGCAGCTAACCAAGTTAAGAGGCGACAATGGCATGGCGCGGCATTGTGCGTGGAATTCATAAGCAGCTGATGGATGCTTGGGTGCTGCTGGATTGCTGGTGTAGCTAGATATTGCTCGTTGTGGACCACGCACTGTGACAGAGGTGTGAAGTCCACATACGGTCATAAACTTGAAACTTTCCCAGGCCGCTCAGCGGCTGCTTGACACCATTTTTGGCATGTCTACTCTGAATATTCCAATAATAAATCAGTTGTAGTTGAAGTTGCAGTTGGAGCTGCAATTGCTAGAATGCGCTTAGGAGATCCTACTGATTATTCAGCTGTTGCTATCAGGTTGCCATCTACAATTAATTGGCGAAGCATTCTGGGATTCGGCTAAATTGTACAACAGACAATATGGTAACGTATAATAAAAGATAACGTCACGCCAAATTGGGGTGTTGAAATGGACATTTACAGCTAGACTTTTAGTGTAGCTTGTAGCATGTCGGAGTTTGTCGAGAAAAGCTTTGTTCAGGAATCAGGTCAGCTGAACGAATTTGAGAGGATACCTTGGTGTTTTTACAGGCTTTCTATGTTGAGGATAAAGCTGAGCTTAGTATGTTCTGGCTTGGGGTTTCGCCAAAAAAAGTCAGGCACCCCTAATCGTAGGTTTAACAACAGCAAAGGTCAAGGAAAGGAGATTGCAATTACTGGATATCCTTTTTTGGCTGCCTTTTATCGCTTTCTTATGGTCAAGGCTACGACAGATTGAAGGATTTTTTTAATATTATGTTGTACGAATCAATGTCCTGCCTAGATTGGCTCATATGTATAGTCCTACTGAATTATAAACGATCAGAGAATCCATAAACAAGGGCGCCCGCAGAATTTTTCGCCACTAGGGGCAAGTCAAGTATATTAAAAAAAGTCAAGCATAGAGACAGCACCCGCCACAGATAATGGTTTGGGCCGCTGTAACCGCAGATGGGCGCTCTCCAATCGTTTTCATCGAGCCTGGCGTCAAGATTAATGCGCAATATTATCGGGAAAGTGTTCTGGAGGTTGCTTTGAAGCCGTGGGCAGACAAACATTTCGGTGGCAGACCACGGACGTTTCAACAGGACTCGGCACCGTCTCACAAAGCTCGAGTGAACCAAGAATGGCTGAAAAACAACGTTCCGAACTTCATAACGTCCACACAATGGCTCTCGAATTCACCAGACGCGAATCCGATGGATTATTCTCTTTGGGCCATTTTGGAGAGCAAGGTCCGAACTAAAAGATACAACAGTCTCGAGGCGCTAAAAAAAGCCATTGTCCACGAGTGGGCCAAAATACCTGCAAGTCACATTCGGGCAGCTTGCGATTCATTTTTGGACCGTCTCAAGGCCATAGTGAAGGCAAAAGGTGGCCATAATTGAGCGAAAATAAATTGTTTCTAAATTTCGTATTATTTTTACACATTTTTTACCTTGAATTGAGTTAAAGGTAATCTTATCCAAAATGTAATTTATGGCCTGTAGTATAGTATTTAAGAATTTAAGGCTCTTGACAAAAATCCCACTTGAGGCCAATGCCATACTGGCCACTCCCTGCGGGCGCCCATGTACATAAATACGAAATGTCTGAACTTTATAACTTTAGTGAGTTACGGAAACTCGTTAAAAATAAAAACAAAATATATCTAGTTTTTCGATAAACCCCATACGCAGCCTGCAAAAATTTCACACGGAATGAGAAAACTTCATATAAATATTCAACTATTTTGTATATAAAGAGACATTTTTTTGATATGAAGCTTTGTCATTTACACATATAGACCTTAACCTTAGCCCCACGCTACCCAGACACATTCTCAAGAAGTTAAAAATGCACAACATATTTCGAAAGCATCTGTCTTAAATTCTCTACAATAACGATGTTCAACAATACTTTCTACAACTGAAACTTCTCGAGATGCAGTGTTTAAAGGCATGTCTAGTGCTTTCCATCCCCGAAAAAAAGAACAGATTTCCGAGCTCTCCCTAAAGAACGGGTATCTGTGGAAACTAATTTCATGGGAGGATGTTGTAGAGAATTTTAAGCAATAAGAATATGATGATCTATAAATTTTTAAAGTACGTGAGAAATTAAATTTAAAAAAAAATTAGTTTTTTGCGACCTTGAATATCTTAAGTCGCGAATATGATATTTAGTGCTACTTTTCAAATCTGTCATAAAATGTCATGGCAAGTTTTAAGCCAAGGAGTTCTGTCGATTATTACAATGTAAAATCTATTATGATGACTGTGGAAGGCGCCATCACTATAATATGCATTAATCCCTTAATTTAGGAGTTATCGTTTTTTTTTATTTCTTTTTTCAATGATCATTCTTGTTTTTACTTATTAGATATTAGAAGATTGAAGCGACGCCTTGTACTAGATCTTCCCCATAGATTCTTAATTACAATTAAGTCTGCTTAATGCTTACTATATATTAAAAAAATCCAATCATGTAAATATTTTTGGTAAGATGCTATAATATTTATTAAATGTCCTTTGGACAGTTTACAAATAAAAAAAATATTTTCTTTACCATCATTCATCATTATTATTTTTGTATTTTAAATTTTAAAAAATTGTGTAAGTTCAAAATACAAAAAAAAAATTTTACCTGAAAAATAAAAAACAATATGTTGGGCTTTCATTAAAAAAAAAAATGAATCTAATATCTTGTAATATTTTATCTAAATCAGAGGAGGGCAAAAAGTCATCGATAACTCGACAAAATAATCGGGATTTACCAAAAAAAATTACATTGTATAATTGACTTAAATTTAATTTTTAAATAGATATAATGCTGTAAACTGAAGGAAATAATGATAATTATTGGCAAGTACCACTATCATATTTATAAAATTCATAAAAATTTTAAAGGTCTGGAGGTCTATAATCGTGACCCGCTTCACCATTTTTCTCCGATTCTAGACGAGGTGTAGTTCAAAAACCCCCAGCATCGTCAGGGTTTCGACATATCCTCAAAAACTTCATAACGATTTTTTTGTGCCGTGGTGTCAGTACTCATATGTCTCTGGGGTCGCTGAATGCCGACATGCATCGTCCAATTAGTTATAGCATCGTCTTCGATTGTTGACAAACCATTCACAAAAATCAGTTCAACCCAATTTTGTATGAGGCTCTATTGAAGTTTTGTGCGAAACCCTGACATGCTGGTGTATTTCGGACCTCGAATTTGGATATAGTGACTGCCGAGAACATACAGTAGACATAGTCTGACCTCCAGACCCGAGCAATGTTTTTTTTTGTGTGGCTGTGTAATTATTGGCAAGTACCACTATCATATTTGTAAAATTCATAGAAAATGTAAAAAGATCGATCTAGAATGTGGCCTGCTTCACCTTTTTCACTCCGATTCTATATGTGCGAAAAAGCCATGAAATATAAAACACTTCGTTTTTGAGGCAGATCAAGGCCCTGACCGTAATAATATGTGCAACAAACAAAAATCTTTAACAACGTTATTCGATATGAAATGGAAACAACTTTTTTATTAAAAGAAGTTACAAAAATTTGCTCATTATTCTGATAAAAAAAAAAAGTCAATCATGGTGCAGTACGTAATTAATGCGATATCAGCGATTCTGATTTTTTATAACCCATTATCTACAGGGTTTTTTCTGGTGATGATATGAAATGAAATCATTTGGTATCGCCAATTTAGGGTATGTCTGGAGCCATCTATTAAACTTTGATATAAGCAAACTCAAAATCTCTTTGCCGGTTTTATTTCTGTACATTTGCACCGTCAATTATTCAATTCGTTCTAGTAATTTTATTTTCTATTGGCACCCTGTAGGTTTCTTTAGTATAACAAAAATCAACAAGCCCCTAAAATTATAGCGAAATCACATTCTCCCTATAAAGGGTATTGCAAATTAAACAACTTCAAGTTTTTAATGAAATATCCGTATCAAACATTACATACCCCGCTTAAGGGTATTAAAAATTCAAAAAACTTCAAGCCTGTAATGAAATCCCATTTTAAATATTCCATCATCGTATTCAAGAATTTCGCAGCTATAAAGGATGTTTTTCGAATAAAAAACCGAGCCCATTTGCAATGTCTTGGAGAAAAAAAGTCTGTGCTGCTGCCATAATTGTATCACGTGCATGGTTAAGATCCATGCGTTGCGGATCCACTCAGCCGAAGTACTGGCCAGCCAGCCGAGCCACTGAACCACTGAACCACTCTGAGCTTCTCAGTGGAGAAGCTGCGCTTGGCTGCAGTTCATAAACAATGCTAAAAGGCGTTGAGGGTGCGCGCAATGAAACTCGCAGCTGGAATGCAACGCCTGTTGCTGCAGGCGGCCTGATCATGGCCGCAATGGCATGCCAGCCATGACTGACAGTCAGCCAGGTCTGGCCTGCTCCAGGACAGGAGCAAAAACAAAAAATAATATAACGTTTGCCTCAATGTATCTGAGCAATGCTGTCGTTGGCAATGTTAAGATCTGGACTGGCTACGAGGGCGACACTTTTAGGCCAGACCAAATCAGCCGTATCGATCCTGCCAATGCTGCTGCCACTGCTGCCAACAGAATATTTTTATACGCTCGCGTTCGAAATATCAATGAGGCTAAAAGCTGCTGCACCAACACTGTGCCACATTTGTGGCATTAAGGCGTTTGAGCCGTCGTCGTCTGTGGCTGTGGCGTTTTTGCTCCAGCCCCCACGACTGCTGCGTGCAACGCCTTGCTGAGCATTTGGATTTCGCGCTCGTTTTGGACTTTGCTGGGTTTTTGTGTCGCCAGCTCAAGACCAGGAGCAGCAACCAAAGATTGTTGCAATGTTTCGTCGCGCTGTTGCGTTTGATTTGTGTTTTGGTTTTTGTACGTTTGCTTTTTGGCATAAATCAAAATCCCCTTTGCGGCTTGCTGCTGGATTTCTCGCGGTGTAGGCTCATTTGGTTTTTGTCCACATCAGATCACAACAACGACAACGACTAAGACAACATTGACAGACAGCTCTAGTGAGCCCGGCTAGGCAGCCTCAGGCAGCGTCAGTCAGCTTCTGGTTAGACAGATATTATGGCAGAAAATTTATTTTATGGCGGTAATGGTGTTATGTTTTACGCGATTAGCAGGACCAAATGTTTGACATTGCATTGGCATTGTCTTCCAACCTGGCTGAAATGTAATTCAACAAAAACAACAACAACAATAATAATAAATTGCATTTAATTAAAAGCATGGCTGTATTTAGACATAGAGTTCAGAGATCGGCGGCGGCGTCGGTTCCTAAGGCTAACCAAATTGGGTTAGCTGCGTCTTATGCTTTCCAAGCCATGGCCTTTGGGCTACTTGGCCCCAACAAATGCTTGACATTTCGGTTTCTCTTCTTACCTTTAACATTGCGTCCCTGTGTCTGGTTTTTGTATCAACGCCTCGGTTTTTTTTAAGTGTCTCGCTGGGCTTGTTAAATGAAGCAATTTTTTATGGTTAATTTCTTAAAGAAGCACTTAAATGCACACACACAGATACACACAGATACCCACAGCTACACACATCTAAATATATAGACACAGATATGACCAAGTTAACAGCCTAAGTTCAAGCTTATGTTGTCAACGCATTTCGAGATTGATTTCTCTGTTTTATTCCTTGCCGCTGCTTGCAATTAAACCGTAAACGTTGCACAGGTAGCGCCTCTTGGCCAGCACGAACGGGTTAATTGAAAGATACAGCGGGGCAGTGGCAGTGGCAGGGGCCATGTTGTTGTTGGTGGCAACAGCAGCAGCAGTTATGTTCTCATTTAAAACGCTTGACGACAGCTTAATACCCAAAGACGAACTAATAAAAATTAAAATGTTTTCCTCCTTTCCGTTGGCCATAAAGCAAATGTATCTTTGTATCTGTAACTTGGCCCAGTATCTAAATCATTAAATGTGATTTTGAACGCGTTTTAGATTCGCTGACAGTTTCAAACTAGCGTATACGCACACTAACACACTCTTAAAAACAGTAGCGCTCCCGATATGTTTTTCCATACTGTCCCGGCTCCCCTCCCCCCAACTGTGTGACATTTACATAATTAGCTTTTATTGTTATATTATGTATTGATTGGTCGCTCTGTGATCGGTAATTTGATTGTTTCTCTAGCTTCATCATTTTGTATTTCCGTGCCTTAGACAGACGCTTCGCTCTCACGCAACTGAGTTAGCCTGATTTCGAGCGGAAATGATCCAATGTGTTAATTTTATAGAGATCATCGAAAGGCCGAGACAGGAAAATCAGAAAACGGTACCCGATGGGTCTGTGAATTTTCGACTTATGATTGTGCAAAAATAAAAAGCAAAGCATATAATATATACGATACAAATTTAATGGAGGCTGTGACCGACAGAGAAATGCACTGTACTAGTTTTCGACTTCCAGCTGAAGCCGAATATTGGTTCTTTTTTGAAAATTATATGTTTTTAAAGCTCTTTACTTTAAGAAATCAGTCATTTTTGTTTGGATTTATATTTTTCTTTCTCAACTACATCTATCACGTTTAAGAATTTAAACACATCTCAATTTACCTAGTTCTTAAACAGGTTATTTTGCAATAAACAAATGATTTAGTTAGGTTAGGTTAGGTTATGGCGGTAGAAAGGCCGGAATACTTAGGCGTAGGCTAGCCAGTTGTGCTACTGCACGTATACCTATTGAAACATCTTCTCCAGAAAAGTATTTTTAAAGGAAATCTCTTCCTAGCTCGAAATCATTCTCGAACAGATTGGACCCTTGAGGAGGAAATGTAAAGGAAATAATTTACTAGATGCTTTTTCCTACGTCTGCACAGAGCTTCGCTGGAACAGAATAAGTGTTCTGCTCACTCTACCTCTTTCCCGTCTCTGCAGCTTCTGCAAAAGTCATTGTTCGGAGCCTTCATTCTGGTCTTATCTACTCCGACAATCCAGTGACCGATGATCGCTCTGACAACTGCAGAACAATTTGAACGGATGAGTTCACAGAACCTGGCGAACGTTTTGGGACGATTATAGCCCATATTTGGAATCTAAGAAACCTCAAATTCGTATTCAGCGCAATCAGACTCAAGTATCTCAGATTTATAGTATCGTACAGCTAAAAATTATGGCTCATGATCGAGGAGTTCCGGAACACGCCTGAAAACGTTTGGCTTTTGATCAATCAATATGAGTACAAAATTTGGTCTTTATCCTTAATTTTTTTTTTAATTCCGCTTCCTCTGAATTTGAAACTTTTTAGATAAACGCTTGAAATGTATTAATCCGGAAGTATGATTCTTTTTACTAGAAGTTGTTTTGAAAGTATTAAAAATTTGCGATTTTGGTTTCATTGATTTTCGGTGGGCCTGGCTTTCATTTGTACAGAGCTTCTGATTGCTGTCAACCTGTCGCGACATGTCGACTGCCAAAGCGATCTCTGTCTCAAATGATGGCAAGTTGACACACAGCCTTCTCGCGGCGCCTCCTGGGTAGCTATCTAAGCATCCGCTAAATAGTGAGCTAATGTGTGCAGCGAGTCACCCGGACGTTAAACGGGCCTCGGGGCCAAAGCCTCGGATATGACATCAGCCTGGAGATAAAACGAAGAATCACACTTGCGCAGGGTTTGGCACCCGCCTCGTTAAACAAAGTCCAATGAAAACCACAACCAAAGCCTCGGATATGACATCAGCCTGGAGATAAAACGAAGAATCACACTTGCGCAAGGTTTGGCACCCGCCTCGTTAAACAAAGTCCAATGAAAACCACAACCAAAGCCTCGGATATGACATCAGCCTGGAGATAAAACGAAGAATCACACTTGCAAATAGGTGTTACTATGGTCTCAGTAAGCAGATGTGTAGCAGAGACCTCTCTCTACCAACAAAAGTAACACTCGCAGAAGCATACAACGTCTGCGCTGGCTCGGCATGTCGTACGTATGGATAACGATGATCCAGCGAAAAAGGTATTCGAAGCGAAAGCCGACGAAGGAAGACGAAGGGGACGACTACGACTCCGATAGAATGATCAAGTGGAGGAGAACCTATCCTTCCTTGGTATTTCTAATTGGAAAATTTTGGTTTCAAGCTAATCGATTTTCAAAAATTAATACATTTTTAAGAATTTACTGTTTTGAGAATTTTTGATTTGTATAAATTTTAAATGTGAAAAAATGGTTGTTAACTTATTCAGGTCAAAAAAACATCTGGATCTCCGCCGATTCTTAAGCCGATTCGTTAGGAATTTAATTACAATTTTATTTTTTCGAACCGGATCATTAAGAATTTATTTTTATTATTTTAAATTTTTTCGATATAAGGGAAATTTTTTGAAAATTAAAAGCCAAGGGGGGCCCAATAAAAGAAATTCGAAAGAAATGGTTAGGTTTGGCGTTTTCATCTTCCGGAGTACGACTGACTTTCTTGTAAAAGGTAACTATGGAAATAACTAGTCAACGTTGGCTTGAAATCCACAATTTCTAGCTATTTCTATTCTCTCTCCGGGAATCGTTGTTACCCTAAGTCCAAACAGAATACTGCAATATATTCAGGACACTAGACTTTTGAGAGAGATTTGTACAGTGAAGCAAGTACCTACAACACACCCATTTGGTTCTCGGTACATCTTTACACGCATTACTAATAATAATAATAACTATTTCTATTAGATTTTTAACAGTGTACTAAATGCCCAAGTTACACACTTGTAGGAGAGGGAGGAATCTCCGAGCTACTCAAGAATACGTCTTCTTGATCATCACAAAGCACCGATCCAATATACCTTTTCCTATCAGCGTTTCTATTTGGCAGTCCTAATAAAATTTTTAAATATGCCAAAACTCACAGCTCTCTCATTTTTAAGATTAAAGCACTTAACCGAAAGGATGAAGATGGAGGGTCAGAGGACCAGCTTACTCCCTCGCTGTTACGGGCTCCCAAAAACCAGCTCTTCACTCCTACTATGTCTGCAAGGTAGCATCGTGAGCAGAAAAATCTATTGAAATCGATACAATAAGCCAAGTCAAGGCATTGACCCGCATATCTCTAAACATGGCAGTAGGCGACTTGTTGGCAATAAAATTGAGTTAACAACATACAGGAGCCACTGCCACACGTTGTGTCCATTTACATGACACAAACACAAAGACGACGACTCAGTAGTCCAGCTATCGACGGGCTGTATCTCAAGTGGATTCTGCATTAAAACACCCGTTGCGCTGTGGATAAAGTTGACGATGACGTCGTTAATGATGAGGATGACGATGACGTTGACGATGATGATGATGATGATGCTGGCGGTGACGGTATCAGTTTTCCGCCGCACTCTAGCGTGATGAATGCAAATGAACAATGTGCTGACTGCTGCCTCGGTTGGCTAGCTCGTCGTAGCTCCTAGTTAATTGCTCTTTTGTGTTATAGCATTCTTATCTTGGCTGCGCGTCGACCCCACCTGGAGTGGAGCGCCATAAAATCGCATAACATGGCAAACGGGCGGCCAACTCATAAAGTCCAGCGACTCCATTAGATCACATGATCAACAAGCGGCTACTGAGCCTGTCACACACAGAGAGAGAGCGCATCATTAAGTGTGCGGGCTGATCGATTTGCAAGGGTTCTGGTTCTCCGCTCCTCTACCCTGGCCGCACCGCAGCGCAGCTGAAGTGTCTAATTGGCGCAGACGTAACGAACTGACTCTAAAAATGAGTAAATAGTATTTGGAGCTGGGACATACAGGAGAGTATTTCGTCAAACATTGCCGCTGCAAATCAAACGAAAATGAGCATACTTCCGCATTGGTTGCCTGGAACTTGGGATTCACCTGCTCCGAGGGCTTAACGCGCGCGCACAGTTTTGCTCTGTTCAGTGCCATTAAGGTTTTGCTGCCCGCATAGGGAACTCTGTGTATCCTGGACTTGCACGTCAAGTGCCCATCATTAGGCCGCTCTTACGTTGTGCGCTTTAGCAATTACGACACTCAATTGTCTTTGACTTGCGCAGGATCTGCACAGGATCTGCTGCACCTTTCAAATCGCACTGCTCATTTTTTTTATGTGTAGTGGCTCGTGCGTTCTGACACTGGTAATGGTAATGGAATTATAATTATAGGTCTGATCCCTCGTAAGTGTGTGGCCAATATTGTCAGTCAGGTTTACTTTGCGGTTGCTCAGCTTGGGCTGCTCCCGCTTCGATTGTCGTCACATTAAATTGTCAAATTGTTTGCGCCTGTTATCGCGATGTTTTCGAAATGGACACGTGCTCATCCTGAGGCAATATTCTTAAATGCTCTCTCAAGTCTTGTCCTTATGCGGGTCCTGCGACCCATTTTACTTCATAATGACAAAAAAGCGCAAGAAAGTTAACGGTAAATCGTGTTGACAAGCTGCAAGAGAGTAAAGTAGAGAGTAATTACTATATAAAAAATAATGGTATGTGGGCATCTATATTAACGTAACGGTACTATTATAATATTATTATAGAGAAACTGCAAATGATCAGTTTTTTACTCGATTGAATAAATTTTTTTTCCCAAAATTTTAAGTGTTATTTCATAAGAATTTTATCTGCACTAGCAGAACGGAAGTGACTTGAGTTTGTTAAACATGATAACTTTGCTTCTGCTTTCTTTTGTTTTTATCTAAGAAAATATTGTTTTTTACACAATCGCCAAAAATGCTGTGGTTTCTACAAAGTATTATCTAAAAACAATTAGTAGATAAAAACGATTTTGTAACATTTCGAAGCACATTTATTATAAATTTAGAACCCATTTATATCCCAGCATAATGTGCAAGACGAAATAAAACGATTCGTCTGATTTATGATCCTCTCCTTTTTTGTTCATTCCTTGGATCTGTTTCTAGGAGAGCATAAGAGTAAGCAGCCTGACATAGACGTAATTTCGTATGATTTATTTTTATTCTGGCATTTAATTTTTTTAATATTTTCATTTTTTTTAAAACTATATTGAAGCACCATGATGTAATTATACTTATTAGATGCTTTAATTAGTATCTATTTATTTGTATATAGAGTTATAATGTAACAGGAAGATAACTTTATGAAGAATTAACTAGTAGCATATTTATTGCATATTTTTGGGAATTTTCACTCATTGTACTTGCATTTTATATAATTTCCATTTATTTCGGTTCAGTCCTGAATTAGATTTCGTGTCCTGAACTTTCAGTTCCAGATCTGAATCTACACATTCATTATCAACAAAACTTAGCACAAGCATGCCCTAGGTGTTTAGGTTCAGACCTAGACATTACAATCAGTTTTATATTCAATTCTTGATTAACTCGAATCTATAATTTTTAAAAAAAATCGAAAATGAATTCATGGCTGATTTATTTTTAAAACTCAGGTTTCAAATCACAAATAATTAATTAATACACTTTAGCTAATATGTATTCTTCAAACTTTTTTAACGAAATTTTATTGTTAATTTTAATTTCGATAATATAAGAATGCAAATTTGCAGAATCGTCTAAACTTTGATACCCTTGTCCAGAAATTATATATAATTGGATAAGGTGTGCTCTCAAATGTATAGGTTACTTTTGATCTGCTGTATTCGGACTATCTTTAAAAAATGTTAGTTAGGATGCAAGCTTGCTTAGTATATGCGGTTTTCGGGAACTAAGTTCTTTATAAAAAAAAAAGTTTTTACTATAATACTACTTTAAACGCTATTTGTTTAAGTATATTTTGTTTAATAACTATTATATAAATAATCAAAAGAACAGATTCGTATGTATAATAATTTCGCAAAAATTTGTCTAGATATACACGCGCTGAATGTTAGATAAAGAAAGACTTTGCAAACACCTGGCATTTTTTAAATGTCTAGTTATGAGTGTAAATAATTTACCTAATTTTCTTATTTATTCATGACGCATGGTATACCATAGTTCGTACTTTTCATACACCTATGGTAAAGTCAAGAGGCTCAATTGCAAGTTTTAATGTTATGCTTAATATAATTTTTAATATTATATTACATTAATTAAGAAGTATTAATCTTTCTGATCTATTAATGCAACATGCGTTACCTTTCATAAAAAAAGTCTTCTGGCATATAACTCATCGATAAAATTTGTATTTTGGTTTGTTTATTAGGGCTTCATGAGTAGATCAACGCAGTTTTTTTTTAATCCTCCCATAGTTTGTTTTTTTTTATGGCTATTTTAGTGAAACAGCACATTTTTCAAAATATGTTTGCACATACGAGGTCATAAAAATTACTAATTCGAATTTTTTTAATATTTTTCGCGACTACCTTTCCAAAATGCCCCGATTCGCAAAAATTGGTAAACTTTCAAATATCGTTATTATAAAATTAAATATAACTTTTCGTACATCCATATATCGCTATTTCTTTTAAAAAGTTTTAAAAAGTTTATTTTATGTTTTTGGTCGTGATATGTAAATGCGATTTCTGTAAGTATAGTTTCCTCTTTTTATGATAAGCAATTAATGCTTTATTGAAGTTTTAGTAAAAATCAGCAAAAAGTTATTTTTCTACAAAACTCTTTGTATTTCGTTTGTTTGTGAATATATTGGAACCACCATTGGGAATCGGGTTATATAATATATCGGTTGATATAATTCAACATATTTCATCTTCCAAGAATTTTTTTTGTTAAATGTTTGTTAATACAGACGGACATACAGACAGATATGGCTCAATCGTTACCCGAGGTTATGATAAACATTTTCGAAAAAAGGACTTCGAGACATGCTGCACCTACTACTGTCGGTTGCATGGAATAGCATATCTTTGTATCTAAGGTACAAGATATATAAAAAGTGGTGAAAAGATTAGCTATTCAGCTTGATTTTGTCGCTAAATGTCCATACGTAATCATAATATTTTATACACAATCGTAATATTTTTTTATATCAAGTTTTGTCATTTCAAGAATTCTATATACTGTTTGATTTAATAAATTTTTGCATATTTTGCTTTATTATTATTTATTATATTATTATTTAAAAAAATTTAGAATACTTTTTATTTATATTCAAGAAATACAGTGGGTAATGTTTTTATATGTTACCCATTCAGCAGAGATCTATAATGCAAATTAAGTTTTTAATCAGTACATAATCTGGTCTGACAATTTTAGGGGCTTCGATTGATCAAAAAGATAATGCAGCTTAGTCAATCATTTACCTATTAGGAATTAGAGGTGGAGAACTATCGATAGTCGGTGCCATCGATAGTCGACGATAGTAATTTCACAACCATCGATAGTTGACGATAGTACTATCGATAGTCGACGATATTCCCGTCCACAATAATATACATATTTGGTTTTAAATTTAAAGTTTGTTTAATTTTACTGGAGTGCTGCGACATGATTTTCCAAGCCATGGTGGAATCTTTTCAGATGATCGTGCAAATTTGAAGTATTTCCGCTGGGGCTACTCCATTTCCGCAGTTAATGCACTTTGCCAATTTTTTGTCATCTGACGTTTTTTTAGTATTTCCATACTTGTTAGAATTTACTTGTTCTTTTTTTGTGTTTGCCTCTCGGTCGCCAAATCTTTCTGCCGAGTCCGTGCAGCTGCAATCGCATGCTTGCCTTTCAGCCCTCGAACCACTGAGTGTGAGGAAGTCCCGACGTTTTCCTTAAATTCGATACATAGTCAAAATAAATAAATAATACAGTAAATAATAGCTACAGTATCGCAACACTCGATGCAACCAATTCCTCGAGTTTTGCAACACTAAGAAATATAGCATTGTATAATTTTTTCCAATTTCTGAAAAAGCTATTATAATAAACATTAATAAGAATAAAGTGCAGACAACAATAATCTAGGTATTTAAAAAAATATTTTTCTAGTTATATAAGAAAAATTACCTAGATTTCTATCTAGCTTGCGGTTAAATATGTCGGTTATTCTTTTATGTAAATAAATGCATTTTTTTTATTTTGGCATTAATTAATTTCTGTTATAAGAGAAGTCGCACTCGTTAATTAACATTTCTAAATAAAACTTTTGATAAAATCATTACAATCAATATTACATATTACATACATGACTCTGCATCAGTGGGCGTCACGGTCCTATCCCATAATGGGCCTATGATTCACACGTATAATGTTTTACATAAAACGTATGCATGTGTGCATACATTACAGCGGCACAGCATGTTCAATACAAACGCAAAAAAATGCATATATGCCTATTTTGCGGACCACTGATCTACTTACATACATACATACATACGTACGGTATGTTTTTTATTACTTTTGCATCAAAATCCACCTCAGAGAGAAAGAGAGAGTTAAAAGCAGCACACAGGAACTGCGCCTGTTCATGCTCTTTACTTTATGACCTAAAGAATATGCATAAAGAGAATCAAAAAGTAGTAAAAACGCATTTGACGCGGTCGGTCATGCGCTGCTGTTTTATTATAAATTATTATAGTTAACGCGTTGTTAAAAAGTGTAAAAATGTGTTAAACCAATTAGTGGAAGTGTTAGCAACATTTTGCATATGTTGGCAAATATGTGCAGTTATTTAAATAGTAAATTAAACAAAATAAATAATGTGCGCAGCATCAAAAGAAAAAAAGGCCAGCCGATCTTGCACATGCAGTGCGTGGGTGCGAAAAGGTACGCTGCTGAGGCGTGCAATAAGTTCAATTTGTTTTTGTTTATTTTTCTAAGTGAGTGCAATAAAAGCAAGCGTATGTGTGAGTGTGTAAGGCGTGCAATCGGCTTAATTTGTTTTTGTTTTTTTTAAGTGAGTGCCAATAAGTGCAAGCGTATGTGTGGTAGAGTAAGGCGTGCAATCGGTTTAATTTGTTTTTTTTTTTGAAGTGAGTGAGTGCAATATGCGCCAACGTATGTGTGTGCAAAATTTGCTATCTTTGGTTTCGTTTTGCTTATATTTCGCTATTGTGTATTAAAGCCAATAAGAGTAAAGGGCATGGCTAATCTGCGAGCGAGCACAGCATGGCTCTGCTTGTCCTGCTTAAGTGTTGTTTTAATAAGCGCGAGTGTATTAATGAGAGCTCAAGCAGTGCTATTCCTTTTTTATCGCTTAGTGTGAAAATATTATTTAAAAATAATTAAGAAAACATTGATTTATGCCGAACATAAAATATATAAATATGCAGGTAAGTGTGCATGGTTTTTTATATTTATACAAACAATTTCATCCGTGCCTTAGGCTTGGATGTGCAGATTGAAAACTTTGTTTCATTGTGGTTTAAACTATCGAACATTTTATACTACCTACCTTGAAAATTTAAGCCCTCTACTTATATTTTCTGAGCTTGCCGATCGTATGAAAAATAAGCATGTCTCTATAGGACAGATAAGGATAGTTAGGCTGCGCAAGCACAGCCCGAAACCTATAAGAGACGTCTCGGTCCATTGAGTTACCAGTTAACAAGGAAGGTAACAAAATCGATGATAAAGAGTGGTGTAAAAAGAAGTGGTAAGCGGCTAGTTGTAATAGGGTTGAATAAATAATAATAATTCCTTGCTGAACCATTTTGAAAATTAGATAGCTTTTTTGTAGTAGGTCAAATAAGGAAAAGAAGATCAAATGTTTCGAATTACGGCTATTCCTTTCGAAGTTCTGAAATGATTTCAATAAAATTTGTATGGGTTACAAAAAAGAAAGCTTAATCGATTCATCATGGTTTTTTGAGAATTTTTGTATAAATGTATGCTGTAGTGTATGACTAAACTCTCTCCTTTTAACAAAATTTTTGTACTTACCTGCCAACATAAAGGCTATATTAGTCGAGCTACTATTTTTGCATCTTGATGCATACTAATAGAGTCTTGGATTATTTGAAATTACGATTTGCGATGGAACTCTTGAATAGAAAGTAACATAAAAACTGT
This sequence comes from Chymomyza amoena, assembly GCA_037043745.1. Taxonomy (NCBI): domain Eukaryota; kingdom Metazoa; phylum Arthropoda; class Insecta; order Diptera; family Drosophilidae; genus Chymomyza; species Chymomyza amoena. The sequence continues at coordinate 255,756 of JBAMAX010001825.1, forward strand.
ATAAACTATAAATGCATCCTACAAAAATTTGTATAAATATAAATAAATTAGTTCTCTGTATGACGAACGAGAAATCTATAACGAGAAGATTTTCCGCTGAAAATTGGTTAAAAGATATAAATTGCTATAATTTGTAACTTCTATCCCGTATATGTGGCCGTCGGTGGCTTAAGTGGTAGCGTACTCGCCTCTAAAACCGAAGGTCGGTGGTTCGATTCCCCGCAGTAGCACTGGTGCATTTGCCTAGCACTGGCATCGCTAGCTCAAAGGCGCTATTTGCCATGAAAGTCTCTATTAATTAAAAGGTCCCTGTTCTGTTCGAACAGTTATTAATAGAGATGCCCTATGCCCCTCCTCCAAGGGGTCTAACAGGGAATTATATATATATCCCATAAAAAAAGTGCCCTAAAAAGTTTTTTTTATGGAGTTAAGGTGTTTATATGATTAAATTGAGAAACATAATTATTTTTAGTATTTCTCAAGTACTTAAAAATATTAGCCCTGACTGCTTTAGCATTTGATTTAATTGCGAGCGATTGTGATTTCTTTTGCTTAGGATCTGTCACAAGTATATCAAATTTTAATGAGCGCGTTGGGGAAAGTCTTAATAAATACTAGTTAATAAATATAAATTTGTTTTTTCTGTGATTATATTGTTACAATCTGCAAATGACAAGTATTCAAAGGCTTAGTTCCGTTTAATATTAATTTTAATGAATTAGAAATATATTAATTTTTTTATTTAAAAAATGTAAGAGTAACAATTCTTGATTTGTTAGCTCAAAAAGCAAAAAAAAAGTTAATTACACTAAAAGAAGCGCGATTAAGCTAGAAGGGTAGCCATGATTGTGCTGAAGCATGCCAGATGGCGCTATTAGCAGTAACCAATATGCTTATTTAGTCGATACAACAACCAAGCACTGCTTGCTGGAATTGCTATTTTCTTGCTCAAGGTGGCGTTACCAGTTTTTTAGTCATACAAAAGTTGTTTGCTATAAAAAAACAGAACAAACGATAAGTTCTTTGCGCTACTAATTTGCAGCAAAGAATTATTTATTTATTATATACTATTAAAAATAGTATACAAGCTTATTTGGAAGCTATAATGGCTAGGCCTTAAGCTTGCATCAACGAATTATTTTGGTGATACTTAGTCATAGAAGGAACGTAAGCTTCGATGAAAGCTGGACAAAGCAAAAAAACAAAAATTGGCTGTTAGCTAATGATTCTTGAAATTTTGCTTCTGATTCGTTCGCGTTTCGTTGTGACTGTGTGGGCAATTGTGGGAATTGTTTTTGTATTTGCTGCGTACAGAACGTTAAAAATAAAAAGTTAGCGGCTACGTTTCGAATGTATAGCTAGGGCCACAACCAATAGCAGTTAACGCTCCGCTAAGCAGTATCAGATACCAAAATGAACTGCTTGTTTATATTGTATATTTTTTATCCGAACGCTAGATGGCGCTTTTGACTATCTACACACAACAAAAGCTGATTGCTGTAAGCTTATTTAGCGAGCACAACAACCATGTGGTGAACCCATTAAACTGTGGAACATGTTGTTAGTCAACTTTGCTTTTAAAGTCCACAGTATTTGAATTAGTTCTACGCTTTGCATTTTTTATATAGATATGGGTTTCATCTCCACACACTTTCAGTCTCTAAGATAAATTCAAACGTTTATAGGCTTAAAATTGTCATCTTCTTTACCATCTTTTTGAATATTTCAAAATGGCGGTACTGCAATGGATTTAGTGACTATTTTCAATAAAATAGCCGCAGAAAGCAATAGTATGACAATTCAGCTAAATATAAGTTCCTCGTGAGTGTTTCAAAGTCTTGATTCTGGTAGACATAATATTCAATTGCTTTATACTAAAATTTCTGTGTGGGGCACCTAAAAATGTGTTTTATTTTTGTCGTTAATCATGAACTTAAAGCTTATAATTTCTAAACTATAAAATGGCGAACCTTAGAATGAGATGTTTAGGATTACTGGCGGCCATCTTAGGTCCGCCATTTCTGATTGATCTTAAAAATTAATATGTGCGAAGGGGGTGGCTCGTTTGACAGATAATGTTTTATACATTTATATAAATATTTTATTTTATTTGAATTTACGAAATTTTCCTAAAATTTGAAGTTTTTCTTAATTTAAAATACCGAATCACATCTATTAATATAAATATCAGGAGTAGTTATATTTTGGATTTTTACAAGTCTTTAAAGACGTAGTGAGTCACGATTCAGGAAGGAGAGTTCCTGCTTTATTTGTAAATCTGAAATAAGTATGGCTCTAAATAACGAAGTACTTCTTCATCTTCTAGTTTCTTAGCATAACAGTCTTGGGATGAACCTAAATCAATTTTCACAATCTGACTCGATGCGGTGCCAAATTTTTCCAATCACGTCCAGTCGTAACTTCCATAGCCAGCTCTTTCTAGATCTGCCTTTTCTTCGGGATTCAATTAGTTTTCTTATAAGTAATTGTTTTGTTGATAGTTCCTGCTTAATAAGCCCAACGTGTCCTAACCATCTTTGTTGTTGCGATATTATGTATCGTATTACGTTTTGCTTGTCGATTGCATTTTCTTTGATTACCACAAGTGTAAGCCTAAAAAAGCTGAGCAAAACGCTGCTTGCACTGCTTAGGCCGTCAGAACATCCCGTGTTATGTATGCCAACAGTCGCCTCTAGCCAAGATGCATGAACGGGGGTGAGAATACCTGCCTTGGCTGCGTGATATGTAAACAATTTGTATACCGTCCACATCTTTAGACTACTCTTCCTGCAAAGGGCTGCCAAGTTTCGAAGAAACTCATTTAAATTGAGCCGAAAAACATATCAACTGTCAAACCTAGAGTCGGAAATAGCGCCCAAGGGTCAAAAGGTGCCTTCAATGCCTTAATTAAATTTCAGTTTGGAATCGCGCAACGTGCCTCGTTCGTCTGTTGCTTTATAATTCAATTATTGTATCACTGTAAATATGATTTACACTAGTGGCAAGTACACTTTACGAATTCGACATCGTTCCATTGTGGGGCACGGACTGGGGCAGGGCCAGGGACAGAGGCAGTGGCAGGGGCAAGAGCATTGCGACTGGCATTGGGAATGGAGCAACAATTCATACGCACATTTGTGAGGCTAAAGGTCATAAAATAGCGACTTACACAAGCAGTGAGAACGGGTGAAGAGGGGCGTCAGAGAGAGTTGGTCGCAGAGAGTTGGTTTCTGTGGCATGGATGTGATGCGAGGACGTGGCAAGTGCGTAGACTGTAACTCATTCAAGAGAAAGTCGTAAAGTGGCTGCAAAGATATTGTTGCAACAAATACGCGACTTGGCTAAAGCAAGATTTGCTGGCCAGGCCAACACACACACACAGATGAACAACAGCGGGCTTTACTATTTCGCCTCGATTTATGCAATATAAATCTTATGTCTTTATATAGTAGATATATATGTATGACAATATACTATATAATGTAAGAGTTCGAGTTTTTAGTATTTTCTAGCTACATTTTACTATTGGTCCTAGAGTTTTATTTTATTTTTATATGCATTTTATATTTGTACTAAAGGTGCTAATAAATTGAAACAAAACAGTGCGATATCAAAAACAGGGGTCGACTGCTTTGGAGACGGATCTAAATTTTGTATACACAAGTTTTTAGTTGAATTTTGAGGGACGGCAAGACTCCATTTATGGATCTTACTGCTTAGGTATAAGAGATTTTAACACGTTGAGTAAATAATATTCTTTTGTGTGTATTTTCTAACGTTTTTCTTAAGTAGTCTTTTATTGTAGACTCGTTTTTAATATTTTCAAATTTAGCCGGAGGCCTACGTTTCTCTGGGTACAAACCTTTAATAAACTTACTTTTACTTTATAATTTATAAATACATTTTTATAATTAAAACTTAAGAAATTTTTGGAATAAAATTTAAGAAATTTTTTGAATAAAAATAAAAGCGAAATAATTCTTTTAACTTTAAAGGTAAAAATTAATTTGACTTAAGTTTAATCTGCAAATGTCTTGAAAAGACGTTTAAGGAAAGAGAATTAAATTAATTAATATTTTTAAGGATTTCTAAATAATAATTTCAAAACTATTCTAATTAAAGTTTGTATTGAATCGTAAACAATTTTTAAGTCTCTATAAGAATTACAATTAAAGAAATTAATATTTTTACGGATTTTTAAATAATAGTTTCAAAACTAATTAATTAATTAATATTTTGAAGGATTTTTAAATAATAATTTCAAAACTATTCTGATTAAAATTTGCATTGAATCGTAAACAATTTTTAAATCTCTAGAAGAAAAATGAGTCCAAACCTAAGCAATAAAATTTAAAGTAACATATTTAAATTTTAATCTAAGCTATATCTAATTACCGAATAAGGATTGAAGCCTAGTCCTTATATAACACTAGCTTACAAATTTATGGTTCATGGAATCAATCTCCGTAGAGTGTTTCTTCAAGGGCAATTTTGGGTCGAGAATCACAAAAATTATATTTATTTTTTTTATTCTAAAGAACCATTTTTGAGATTTGTTCAATACCCAGGTTTTTTCAGTTATTCGTTAATATTTCGCGAACAAAATTTTTGAACATTTAAAAGTATCGATACGATAGGTTCAGATTAAGTAAAAATATTTGAAGTTACAACCAACCAAAATCCAAAGAAACGCTGATATTTTCGACCATTTTTCAAAATAACAAATTTTAAGTTTCCTTTTTATATATCTCAATATATCAATCCTCGATCTAGAGCACCAGAAAAATATTAAAAAATTTTAACTTAGAGTAATTCGAAATCTGTCATCAAATCTCGGAAAACAAATCGATTATTTATTATAATTTTTTATTAGTATCAGTCGAGTGAAAATAGGTTATTTAGGGCTATAACTTTTGCTTTTTTTTTCGTATTCATCATCATCATCGTTTGGCGCTACAGCTCTTTGTGAGCTTTCGCCTGCTGAACATAATGCTTCCAGGTTGCACGATTATTTGCTGATTGTTTCCAGTTTTTTATCTTAATCTTATCCATATCCTCCTTTAATTCTTCCATTCATCGCGATCTTGGTCTGCCTCTTGCTCTGGTGTTGTATGATTTTGCATCTAAGATTCTCTTTTGGGCTCTACAAGGATCCATTCGTGACACGTGGCCTAACCACCTTAGTCTTTGTGCTTTAATGAAACGTACAATGTTTTCTCCTCTAATAAGCTGATCTAGCTCGTCGTTCCATCTAATTTGCCACTCTCCATTGTCATTAATAGCGCCAAAAATTTGTCTTAGAATTTTCCTTTCAAATATCATTAGCTTGGATTTGTTTTTTTCACTCAGCGTCCAAGATTCAGATCCGTAGCATACTACTGGCCTGACTACAGTTTTATATAGCACTAATTTACATGTTCTACTGAGGAGCCGTGATTTGAAGAGTTTTATAAGTGATGCGTATGATCTGTTGCCCGCTTGGATTCTATCGTCAATTGTGGCATGCATTGCGTTATCGCTGCTTAACTTGCAGCCCAAATACGTGAAAGATTCTACCGCTTTAAAAGCGTTTTCCCCGATCTTTATTGTGTTTGCAGCCATTTTGCTTCTATTACTTGACATCAGCATATAATTTGTTTTTTCTTCATTGATTTTCAGCCCTATTCTTTCTGCCGCTGCTTCGATATCATAGAACGTTCGTGATAGATCGGCTTTGTCCCTGCTAATTATTGCGATGTCGTCGGCGTAGGCGTATATTTGGGTTGTCCTATTTAGAATATGTCCGGTTCTTTTCATTTTTCGTATTATTCGTAGTATTAATATAAAATATACAATTTTTTTAAATTATTTAATAAATTTATGTTATTATAAGCTAAGCTATCAGAAATTTGATCCAAAGTTTCGTTTGAATTCCTAAAAAATTTAAACTTAACTAAGCAACTGTTATTTGATTTTATTTTTGGCAACTTTAATTGACAATCTTTAAGTAAGTTCCGGAATTATTTTATAATACTATCTGTATATCCCAAGGTGGAATAATATCTATTTTGATGTATAGCACTTAGAAGACAACTATTTAAAACTAAATTTAAAAAATGTTAAAAAAATCGTCATGTTCGTATGTATATATGAACTCGAATCATTTCTTCAAAATATCATCACAATTCCTTTGATATATTGCAATAAATGTGATTCATATACATTCTACATTTATAATAATAGGTAACAGTCACATAAAAAAAAGTATTTAACATATCATAATTTTGTTTAAATATTACTACAAAAGAATATATGATCGATCAACCAAGTATAATTAACAAGAATCCCCATATACTGACCTTTGATCTGTCTATTTTTGTTCAATTGTTGGTGACAATTTTACACCATGATCACGAGAGCTTAGAGCAACATTTCAGCTTTCCACCTTCTACGATTTTATCTGTGTGCCAAAATTGTGTCCTTCCAATTCTCAATCTCCGCCAAATTAGCCTAAATGACGGAAATAAGTTTGCAATTAAAGAATCTCAAAAAATAGCACATATTGCCAAGTTATAAATCGATTTGTGTAAGTAAATTATTCTTTTTTTGAATCAAGTTGAGAACTTTATTCTGAAGATTCATGTACGCCGCTTACATATGGAAAATAATATCGCTCAAATTGTTCACCACGATCTGGTTTGAAAGAGGTCGTGCTATCTTGTTGAAAATATACATCAGTCTAGATTCTAGACTATTCCATCAAGCTAAGGTGTAGCATTAACCTGACCCTATTTCCGCCGTTGTTTTCGAAAAAATAAAGTTCAATGGCTCAACTTGACCACAAGACACCCAAAATAGTCTCTTTTTGAGCACACTTTGGTTGATGTTAATATTCAGCAGGATTTTTGTCAGTCTAAATGTGACAAGTTGGCTGAATAATAATTGTAAGCGGGCAAACTGACTATGTGACTTTTGGGTTCTATTGTGCTCCCTAGTAGCTCTAGAGCTCCTTAACTATTCCATTTATAGCGATAAATATAATTATCTGATATGGTTCTAATCTTGTAAGATCGTGAAAGCCCATATTCTGTGATCGTCGAAGAGGAAAGCCCTTCTTCTAGCACAATCGTCGAACTCTTTTCGCATGTGTTGAAAGGACTTTTAGCTAATTTCGACACCTTTAGATGTTGAGAGTCTAACATATGATGCTAATTAGCTGAGATTTTCTCTAAGCTCTACAATACCCCGTAAGTGACTCCAGTAAGCAAGTCCTTCTTGCCTATGTGGGATATTTTCTATCTATTCACATCATACGAAGCCGAGGAGCTGTTTGGACTGTCGTAAACCAGTCGTACTAGTTCAGTACTAGTGTCGTCTGGATCTCTCCTCTTCTCTTATTAGCTGTTTAGTGGTGTGTCTGTCAATACTACAAAAGGATTCAGTCCCTATTAATGTTTTTGCAGCAACCGTCTCTTACAGGCCTATCAGGTCCTTTGAACCCAGGAATGTTGCTATATACTGAGACTCCATCTAAGTGAAACGTTATACCATTGTCCTAGTTGGTTGAATTTGGCTTTAGTTTACCAACCCAATTTGAATTTATTTTCCAGCTGGTCACCGCATTTATAGCGGCCTGACTGTGTGACAGAATAGCGATTTCTTTGATACTTCCTAGATAGGTTTATGTCCATATGCCTATGCTATCTTTGCAACATACTTTTGCATTGAAAATAGGCTGGTGTGTTTTCCAAGTGATTCTGCCTGGCCTTCTTTTTTAAAATACCCTGTCCGTATACCACACAATGGTGTAGTCTTTTTATAAAATGAATTCCCTCTAAAGTGCTCCGTTTGATTTTGCTACGCAAACTTGTGCTAAAGTTCTTTTTGCAGTTAGTTCTCCGCAGTCATCTCATCTCTTGGTAGCAGAATCCAGTGGACCGCTTTATCCAAGTTCATTAGTACTTTTAGCATTAATTATGTGGATTTGGGTAATTTCTTTCAGCCAATACACCAATCTATTTATCTTGAAATGCACCCCATCGCTTGACGACAAAAATAATCTCTAAGTGAAATGAAAGTTGTTTTTAATATTTTCATCATTTTTATAATGCTCATTAATAGGTTTAATGCGGTCCTCAATCGCATACGACTCCATAGCGATAAGTGGCAAACATTCAACTAAACAAATAGACATGACAGTGAAAGACAACAAATAACGCCCCTGTCAAACGTTTATGTCTCTTATAGTTACATATGTATTTAGTTAGATATCGATGGTTTCAAAACAAAAAAAAAAGGCTTCGATACTGCTTAAAGTGGCTTATGAATCACCACCTACGACTCGAATCTAACAAGAATCTAAAAGCATACTGCTACGATTTACAAGGACTTCCACGGAGCAAACAACTTAACGAGTATAATAAAAACAATGAAAGTTTCAAAAGAAACGATGAATGAAAAAATAAGGGAAGGATACGCATTTCCAATTTATTCGATTTGGAATAGTTTCTTGGGACAAATGACTATAATAGTATTTCATGACAGGCTGCAAAACTCAAGGAACTTAGAGTAACTGGCACTGTTTGATTTTAAATCTCCAGAAAAAAATATTTACGCACAATTGGAAGCAAAGGGCACTAATGATTCTGCTACCGATGTCTGTCCAAGCGAAAGGTACTTTATCTCCTTTATGCCCATATCTTTCTAACTAGGGTAACTAAGGACTTCAATATGCTCCACTCCAACAACAACTAATATTAAACTTAACTAATCCAAAATGGAAATTTCTATTAAACTGCGTAGTTACCCTACACTACTCTGCACCTCCCTACCAAAACACTAAAGATAACATTTTTATTTGTATAGACCTTTTTTTGTTTTTGTTTTATAGAAACTTAAATTTATCGTGTGAAAAACAATCTGTTGTTATAAAAAAAAGAAAAAAGAAAACTTTGCAAACTTGTAAGTTATGATTTTTTTTCATTTTTCCATTTTATACGTGCCCACTGTAAGATATTTGTATATCGAGCTGTTAAATTAAAATCCTGGGAATGTAAACGATATAAATACTAAACTGCCAAACTAAACAACAAAACAAACCATACATATAAATATATATATACATACATACATATATATATGACATATATACGAGAGGAGTATATGAGTATGTGCGTGTGTGTGTGTTTTGATGGGACTTGTTTACAAAAAAATTGCGGCCTTCATCAAGTCTGAGAAGAACGAACCAAGGCCAAGACGCAAAATGCAAACAATAACAATTCACAATACAGTGACAGACCGACGCATTAATTTGGCTATATGCGTAAGTATTTGTGTATACCCAAATGACCCAAATAAGTATGCTTTAGTTTTTTTTTTTTCGTTTTGGTTTGTTTTTGTTTTGTTCTTATTCTACATTTGTTTCGTTTGCTCTTTGTGTATTTTGTATTTGCACATGTCTCGCTGTCTGCCCACGGCGGATTATGAAAGAGTGTGCCCAAGAAAAGTGGGAAGTGGCAAAGTGGAAAATCGGGACAGCGTTAAGAAAAGCGAGAGACAGGGAGAGAGGAGAGTGACTGTGACAGTTGGAAAGAGCCTGGAAGAGTGTCGCTGGCATTTTGCAAAGAATTAAGCGACGACTTCAAGGGTTGTTCCACTTGGTTTTGATTTGGTTCATTCTGATTGTGTGTGTATGAGTGTGTGTGTGAGTGTGTGCGTGTGTAAATGTCTCGCTTAATTTATGCCGCATGTGATAATATTTAATCGCAAATTGATGTTTGTGTTGTTGCTTGGACTCTCTCTCTCTCTGGCTGGCTGGCCTCGAAAGTTTCTTTTTGGGGTCTGCTTCTTTGTTGCTGTTGTTGTTGTTGCTGCTGTCAGCAACTGCAATATATACATCTCTATGAATGTGTATTTGTGCCCCACTTTCGTCTCATCATCAAACAATTGTTTTACTTGCACTTGTAATTAATTTGTCTTTGGTTCTTGCTGCTTGTCATTCTCGGTTTTATTTTCTTAAAGCCAGCTTGCCAGTTGTTGTTGTTGTTGCCTCATACAAATTGGACTTCTTTGAAAATATGCCATACATTATCTTTGGAAAAAAAAAATTTGAATCTGTCGAAGCAGTTGACAGACCATTAGATACTCTGTATCACATATCTTATGTCTTAGTACAGGCTTGCAATGGTACGTTGCGTCCAAGAATATAGTTTGTAGGGAGTATGAGGAAGTTCGAGATTGTTTTGGCAAATCTTCCTAAAATCTTCGTTTATTAAAATTTATATAATTATAAAGCAGAACTTAATTCTAAGCTATAAAGGCTTGTAGCCAGAGCAACTAGGCCTTCAGGATGGTTTAAAAATTTACTATTTACATTGTATACTTATTATATTATTTTTAGACTATACATATGTATACATTAGTTGTTTATTTTAAGTCTAGAGGTGAGTTTAATGAAGTTCTTTATATTTTCGGCGTTGGTCTCTGCCAGTATTTCAGTTATTTACAATATAAATTTATCATTATTGTAGCATTCAGCTTTTTGATGCATACATTATTGCGTTACTTTCTACAATTTTTCTATTAATTTCAATTACAATTCAATTTCCATTATCATATTGTATAAATTGGCTACCTAAGACAACAACAAATACTAATGGACGATGAGGTTCACGTGATGATTTAATTTCAAAGGTGAGAAAATTCTTAGCTCAAAAATTACATGTCAATTGGGTTAAATAAAATTTTATTCCCAATTCATCTTGCATTTGCCATAATTTTTCTGAAGCTGATCCCTCAGTTGGAAGTTGGAAACTTATGTCCAAGTTGGAAATAAGGTGATCAGTGATCAATCATGTCGACTTACAACTCTGCACAAGTTCCCTTTTTTTAAAGTAGAAAACATCGGATTTCTTCTTATCAAAGAGTTCGCTTTTAGAGATTAATTAGGCCGAATTTTTAAGAAATTTAAAAATATGTTTTTTCATTACACTTAAATTGCTTAGATGCTTTGCTTAGATAAAAATGTCGATTCCTCTCTTAGGTCAAATTTTTAAACATTAAAAATTATTTTATTTTTTTTTTAATTTGTGTAGAGATTTCGCTTGCTGGCGTAAAACTCTTGTTTAAGAAAAAAAGAGTCATTTAGTGCCCATGACGAAAATTTCCACCCAAACATATTTCTTCGTGCGCATTTTCTTCATTATATATTTTTTTAAACGAAATTTTCTGTTTATCTATAAAAATAATATCGTCGCTTTTCTCAATTTTACTTTTTTTTTATTTTTTAAATTAGTGCCGCAACATATTATTTAATCTTGCTCAAGATGGTTAATCATTACTATATAAATCTGTGTAGTTATATAATATAACAAAAATTTCAAACTATTCTTGAAAACAATTGTTGGAAAATGCCATCAAATATTGAAACGTGGCTATTTCCCTTTTCTTGATACATTTTAATATTTCGTATGCGTTTTCATGATGGATCGAGGTAAACCTGACTTTGTGCACACCGTATGAGGTGTGGCTAATACATAATGAAAGTTTTACCTTAATACGTTCACGCATACGAACACAATCGGTACCACACAGATTTTTCTTGTAGACATTTTTACATATAGATATTACTGGGACGAGAATGTGGCATGGTCTAATTGATTGTTTCCAAAATGTTATAGGAATTTATTTTCATCAAAATAAATATATTCTTTTATAAAATTAAAATTAATATTAATACAATTAATATAAAAATTTCTTTACTTGGTGTTATATTTTTTTTTCCACAATCCTCTATATTATAATTCCATCATTACTATATTAGATTTTATTTAAATTGTAAATATTATAAATGAAAGCCAACAAATAAAATTAAATTGAAAAAATGGCGTACGTAAAGTCGGGCGCGGACGACTTTGGGATACCCTGTACCACTAGCTTGCAATAAAATCCGGTTACTTCACAAAAAACCAAAAAAAGAAGAATTTTTAAGCAAAAAAATTGTTTTTTGAACGATCGTTCCTATGGGAGCTATATGATATAGTCAACCGATTTCGATCAAATTTAGTACAGTGCTTAGAAACTATAAAAAACTCACGAATATCAAATTTCGTCCCAATATCTTAACAAACAAACGAAACACAATAAATTTTGTTCAAAAATCGATTTTTTGGAAGATCGGACCTATGGGAGCTATATGATATAGTCAACCGATTTTGTTAAAATTTGGCACATTGCTTAAGTGTTCTGAAAAATTTTCAAACGCCAAATCTAGTTACGATATCTTTATTAAAAAACCAAATATAGCGAATTTTGCTTTAAAAAAGTTATTTTGGTCGGTCGGTCCTAATGGAGCTATATGATATATTCAACCGATTTTGATGAAATTTGGGACAGTACTTGGGAACCATAAAAACTTTTAAATACCAAATTTGGTTATGATATCTTCATGAACAAACGAATTATCCATCTAAAAACCTTTTTTTTTGTCGATATCAAAAAAATAAAATAAACTTGTCTCCTATGGAATAATATGGGATCTAATGTGAAAGTTTGGTTACTCTAGCTCTTACCATCTCTGAGATCTAGGCGTTCAAACAGACAGACGGATGGACAGACGGACATGGGTATATCGACTTCTCTATTCACCCTGATCATATTTTAGGTAACTTTGGGGTGTCTCCGACGACTCCTTCTATATGTTACATACATTTTAGGCTAGCACAAACTTAATATACCCTTTGTACCATATGGTACAGGGTATAAAAATTAAATTTCTCGACCTAATTTGAACGAACCTCCCTTTAATCTAATATATATATTTTTCCTTAAGCTTTTTAAGTTTCCATTCGATTTTTAGTACTAGTACCATGGAGGAGTCATGTTATGCTCTATAGTTTTTGTTATGCTCAGTAAAGAAGAACAACATATGTGTACTCTACATCATTTTTGAGAACATTCGATTAAACATCCTCTTAAACAGATAACAAACCGAATTGATAAATTACCTTTCTTTGGCACAAAAATCTATATCCGATTTTTACATAGCTACCCCCTAAATCTATAATACCCTGGAGCTTTAAGTTATAGTGTATAAAAAATGTGTCTTAATGTTAGCTTTGTTGCTGTTGACACATTTCCATTTCGTTTGCGATACGAGTGCGTAGGTGCCTCATTGTGGCGCACCTTTGGGTATACTCACACAGATACGCACTCACACTCACTCACATGCACTCACTCACACTCACTCACACTCATTGAGTAACAACAGCTTTCAAGGGCTGTTAGGGGGGGTAGGGGATCATGACAGAAATTGTTTAGCGCATTAGCATAACTATTGAATTTGGGCAAATGTCAGGAGGGGTGGCAAACAAACACAAACACACTGACACACACACACTGAAACACACACAGCATACATTTATACATATGTATGTGTAAAGAGAGAGCGAAAAAAAAGAAAGCAAAACAAACATGTCGTAAGTGTAATACAGATTGGCAAAAATTTATGCACAGCGCATTGGTTGCCTGTTTTGGTTACACGGTTTGGGCCAATGCGACTGATATGTAATATTTGTGGTTGTAGTTGTTGGCGTTGGTTGTTGGTTGTTGTTGTTGCGGTGAGTTTGGCAAGTTTGCTGCAATACACAAACAACAACAACAACGAGAAGAGAAGAAGAAGAAGAAGAAATAAAACGAAATGCAAAACTAAAATGTGCCAATGTGTCTACATTCATATATAATTCAAATATTGCGCATAAAAATCAAATATGCAGAAATATGTGGCCCAGAGCACTACGAGAGAGGAGCAGGAGCAGGAGGAGCTGGGCAGGAGCAGGAGGCTGTCCTCAGGCTGAAGTTTTGTGTTTGTGTGTGTGTGTGCCTGGTGTCGCTGTAATTTATGTCAAACAAACTGCATAAAACAAAAAAAAAAAAATAAGAGCATAAAACAATGGGCAACACTTTTTTTTTTTTTTTGTACACACTGAACTGCTCATGCGGAATGTTTATTTGGTGTGAAATTTGATACATGCGTTGCATAGAATGGCTCACACAGATACAAACACACACACACACATATAGACAGAGTTATGAAAGTATTTTGTATGATTTTTTTTTGTGTCTGTGTGTGTTGAAGCATTCTAAATGTTATGTAAACTGGCAAAACATAAATGGAAATTGTTTTTAATGAAATTCGAGCCATATTTGCGCAATAACATCAAAGTAAATTGGCCATTAAACATTAACTAGCTGAAAATTCCGGCTATATGAAAGAAGTCTGTCTGGCACAGTTTTCAGCCAGCTAATTTGACTTTTATTAAACAAATAATGCAATTAAGTACAAGAACTTGAGCAGGCATTGTGGGTTCAATAAGTTCAACAAAAAGGGTGAAGGGCAGTATCTGAGGGCAGCAGCGTCAGACACAGATACAGCTGCAGTGTGTGTGTGTGTGTGTGTGTGTGTAACTATGATTGATGAAACCAATGGCAATCAAGCAGGCACCCCTACTGGAGGCGGGGAGTTGTCTCATAAAGCTTGTGGCTTTTTTGGTTAATGAATAATAAGCTGGGGCCAAAGGGGCGCAGCAGCCACAGACTGCATATGTATGTGTGTATCTGTGTAGCTGTTGAAAAGTGAATTTGTGTCGTTAATTAATTAAATTGTCTACTACTCCTTTTGCATACCACTCAAGATGCTGCCGATTGAGAAATTTTCCTATCTCTGGCAACGCCCCATTCCCAAAAATTAACACCACCCACCCCAGAGTCACCAACCATCATTTCTAGAGCTTTCTATTTTTTGGGTTAACAATATTAATGAGACCCACAATAACCTGCAGAACCCGCTGAACTGGCTGAAACTTGCTACAACTGATTCTTGCTCTTAGAAACTTCCATCCATAGCAATAAATAATAATTCAATTACAAAAAAGAACTAAAAAAACAAAACTACATAAAGCACATGCGACATTCAATATGTATTGTACGAGTACATTATTTATTCATGTCGTATGAATGAATCATTCTTGAGTTTCATTCATAAAAAGCGAGTAAATAATTCAATTTAGAACGTGGCGCGTCATCTGTTAATTAAACGGGCAAACAACTACAATAAAAATAAAACGTATGATAAATATCAGTCATATCGGCTTTTGGGGTTTGACATGGGCGCTGCACTACGAAGAAAAGTTTTCTAGGAATATGATGGCAGACAAATTTTTTTTTTGCCATTTCTTTTTCCTGGTGAAGAGTAAAGGATAAATATTCCTCGTCATATTTTACAATTCATTTTAGAGATTCTAAAACTTTTGAAGGAAATATCAAATTTATGACTGAAGTTATCCAGAAAGTCAGACAATCGAAGTTTTATATGGACGAAAATTTATGGTCGACCTCTCGGATTTTGATGATTTTTGAAGAACGTTATAGAGTTACTTGAGAATAGTAACCATGTAAATAATTATTTAAAATTTTTTATTATTTATCAAATATCGATAACTGATTATTGATTTTTTCATTTATAGTCTTGTCTTTTGACCCTGTTTCCTAAACAAATAAAGATATTAACTTTTTTCTTGACAAAGGAAATATTGTATTTAAATAAATGTGTTATTTTTATAAGAATGGCATCCTAAACACATATAAAGACTAGGCGCTACCAATTATGATTAGGATGACTTAGATATACATGAGGGGTCGTACCCAAACAACGTGACCCAATATTTACAATTTTTACAACAGCTAACCCCCAAAGAAAGACCCACCCCTCCATGGTTTTACATAGTCATTCGTAGGTCCTAGCAATGGTTATTATTATTTCTGCAACCGAATATTATTGACAACGTCACATAAACATAGACCCCTCGTTCGAGTGACCAATCGTGGTATTATCAACACCCCCTCCATTTGAACGGGTCATGTAATTTGGGTACGGCCCCTAATTAAGGCGGGTCCAATTGGATCTGGTATATAATGCCCATTGCTCTAGAAATGCTGAGGGAAGACAAAAGACATGACATAATAATGCTTTATATTGAATCTAAATATATTACTCTTTAAAAGTTGCTTAAAAGCAGTCCTTTTTCCAACAATTATAAAAATATTCTACCATAAAAAAGGTTTTGGTAGACAGTTAGTTTTTTAAGATTTGTCAAAATTTTCAGCCTGCGAAGTTTTCTTTCAATTAATTTAAAATATTCTTTATGCAATTAAATCAAATTATAATCTCGATGCAACCGACTTTCTTCTTGTACCTTATTCTTAAAATACTTTTTTTATTTTCTTAAACCAAGTTTTTTGATGCTTTTAAGGACATACATAAAATATGAATTTGTAAAAATAGTCTCAACTTAATAGAAAAAAATCGAACACCATCTTAAGAATTCTCATGGCTACCTTTCAGTTAACAATTAAAGGTTATTATTTTAGCAAATAAAGCAATTTGAAAATTAAAGTTAATTTGAAATTTACATACAAAAAACTTTGATTATTACTATTTACTTTTTAAAATCGAGTAAATATCGAATAATCGAATACAAAAAACTTTATTATTATTATTTACTTTTTAAAATCGAGCTAGTAGGACCTTGTTGCTCGCACTCTTCTTGAACACATTAGACTTAGATATATAGACTATCTAAATAAATAAATAAATAAATAATTAGTCAAATTTTGTCGTATTTCAAAGTTCTACTATAGGTGAAGAAAACTTTTTCGTCCAAACAGCAATCCATCAGAGTTTCAGATAAGACTTTCAAATACGAATTTCAACATAGAGAGAATTAAGCCAGTAAAAATTAAATATTTCTTAAGTATTTTTGTAAGGAAATCTTGGACAGCACTGTTGTGCCCAAGAAATATTGAATTGAACTAGGGGTCTTCGCCCGCATGACCTTCTATAATTTTGTCGAGACATTTTGACCAAAATATTCACTGCACTTTTCTTAAGTTCTAAGAATTTATAGACAGCTACATTCGTGCGTCTCCAAATGTAAAGTACCCTGCACTCAAAGCCATTTCGTACTTTTCAAAAGGTCCTCTCTACGAAGGGGTATACATTTGTTATTATTTATTGTAATGCATACACTAAGTTACTCTTGGATATAACTAAAATTTGCATCCATGGATGGGCGTAAAAACTGCATTATGGTATTTCGTCAGTTCTTACTACTTAGAAAGGCTGAGGAAATAGGATAGGATAGGAAACTGTTGCGGTCGAACTGATCTGTGGTAACCCTGCTTAAAGATCGTTTTTTGGATTACAAGAGTGGCTATATACACTTTACAATAAGTTGCATGAGGGCACCTTGACGATTCGTGTAGCAAGAATTGTTTCCGAGATCTAAGTTACCATCTTTCCTCATCCTAGATTTGATGATAGGATTTCTGATCTGCATCGTCAAGCTGACAAAATTACTTTGAGATATGGAATGTTGTTTTCTTTCCCACTTACCCAAAATAGTGCATAAACACTCCTCTATCCGCCACCTAAAAATGCATCCAGATGCGAGATAAATTATCTTCTAATTGTGCTTTAGTCAGCTGAGACTCTTCCAATACGAAATATTTTCCACTAGGCACTTCGTAGTTGATACAAATTATAGAAATTTTGCAAAGATGCATTTTTGAAGTCGAATGTTACGCACTCACCATACTAGTTTTCGTATCGCATATAAATGTGATTTAGTTTTTCCGTGCTGAGATGTAGGCGAAAATCGCTAATCGAAAAATATGAACCTTTGAATTTGTTCATTAAATTTTCTTACTTATGGGCTCAAAAACTATCACCGCGTCATAATTATGGTAAATATGAATCCGGTAACCGCTGAGTTTTTTCTAAGGAGGAACGTAGGTTCGATATTGACATGAATGGACTACTTTAATCCTACCCCACCATAATGCGCTTCTTTTTTTAATCAAATGTGGACACTATGGCGCCTATGGTATCTGAGATACTTCTGTTTACACTTACAGATATACGGAAATGAGATTCACCTAAATAGATGTTATTAAAATTACTGCCTTGCCATAATTCTTTTTTTCTTATTTCGTTTAAACCTTATTATTTCGCATAAAACGTAGAAAGTAAGCTTCAAACCAAGAATGAATTGGTAGTACAATTTTTTTTTTTACTTATTACGATTTTCGATAAAAGATAGAGTACCATTTATCTCAGGTTAACGGTCTTCATGTAATTTATAGTTTCATGAAGTATTTTTATCCATTAGGAAATAGGGAGCAGGCAGTGTATTATCTGATTACTGAGCACTGCTAAGATTTAAGCTATTTGGACGATCCGATTGTTCAGACATAAACCAAGAGTCTCAAGCTTGTATCTTAGTATAGGATTACCACATATACCTCGCTTATTATGGGATTATAGTACTGAGTGAAAAAGTTAACATTCCACAATTGACTGAATCTCATTAGAGTTTAGCAGCTGTCATCATAATAAGTTCAGACACAAATAGTTCATAATAAGTCACTTCGCAGTTTCGATAGCCTGCTTGTAACATTTTAATGGTAAAAATTTGTTTTCGAATCTAAGATTAGACATTTTAATCAGTCATCTCCAATGTATTCAAAATCCTGTTAGATTCTTGTAACGTTTTATCATTGAATATTGACATGCATGTATGGTTATTTTTTTTATCAATAATCCGTAAAACAGCTTCATAGAAAGTGTATATAACAATGATGCTCTTGAAATCTGAAAATCTCATTTTAAGCTTTCAAAAACTGGGCACTAAATATAGTTCGTACTTATCGATATAACTGATCCATTTGTTGGAGATAAATATATTTCGAAAAGGTCGATGTTAGTTAAAGTTTATGAATTTTTCGTCACTAGTAGGCAGAGCAGAATCTGCCCATATAAGCAGGTCCTTATGGGTCTGTTAGTTTCAATTGATTTTTCCAGATAAAACGTAACAGTGTTCGCATTATATGGCGATGCTATTTTTCATACATAATATCCATAGTGTTTAATATTTCTTTTGCAAAATATAGGCAATAAAATGCAATTTACAAACAAATCCAACCGATGACCCACCCTATTACACAGTCGTCCACAGTTTCTAACTAAAACATGGATTGCCTTTGGCACATTACGTTAACAGTCACAAAAAAAAAACAGAAAACTATTGAACGAAAATGCTCTCAGCTATTCAGTGTAGGGTATGTGCATCAATGGGTTGACCCCTTGAGGCAAAGTCAGCCGGCAGCAGCAGCAGCAGCAGCAGCTGAGCAGCAGCCGTCACCCATATTTTTGTCCATGCAGTTTATTCTTCTTCTTGTAGTATGTGTGTGTGTGACTATGTGTGCGTGCATGCGACGTCATGAAGGTCAACACACACAAACATACACACACACACAAACACACACATACGCTTGGCTGGTCAATTGAAAAGGTTAAATTTTGTGTGATGTGTCAGCTTAGTCATGCCCCTTGGGTGTTGATACTCAAAGTGTGCATGTGTGTGTTCTGTTGTTGTGTTAGTGTTTGGTGAGTACTTGTAGTTATAGTTGTACATAATTGCTGTTGTTGTTGTTGTTGTCATTTATAAACTCTGGCAATTATAATTTGAACAAATTAAAAATTAATGTGTGCTGGTCATACGGTCATCAAAGCCTAATTGTTGACTTCAACAAAACTCTTTGCATTCCATCCATCCGCCTGTCGATACTCTCTCTATTTTCAACTCTCTCTCTTCACTCTCTATGTGTGTGTGTTGCGGCTTGCCTATTAAAATTTAATTAACATGAATGTGCTGTGTATCCGGGGGGTGTGTGTGTGTGTATCTGTGTGTGTTTAAGTGTAATAATCGATTAACAAGTCAAATATGCGGGCAGAGCAGTTTGTATTGTGTTTTTAGATACTTTGAAATGCTGCTGCTGCCATAATTTATTAATTAGGCGCGGTCAAGAGCCAATATGTTGCAGGGGCCAAAGGGTGGCCGCCTTATTGTTTGTTGTCTTATTAATAAGCAAACATATACATACATACATACATACACACATACATACATATGCAGACATTAAGTTTAATTTCATGTTTGGTAAAAGTCACTTACCAAACGATGGGGTCAAATAATCAGGCATGTTCTGGGTTTCTATTCTAAGTGAATTTGTTTTGTTACAAGAGTCATGTCTTAGTTGTAAACTCAATAGAAAGTAATTGAGTAATTCATTTATATTAATTGTATTAGGCATGTTTCTGGTTGACGATTTTGAAAATGACACGTCAAGTCGATATTTTTCGATGTTACGGAATTGGATTCCGAGCTAACTTAGATTGCTTCATAATTGGATGGCTTTTTTTGGCAGTCACAAAATTTTGATTCAAAAGTTAGTCAAATTTTAATTTACAAAAAAGCTTGTTAGAAATAACTTTAAAAATTAGATAAAAAATGTTATTGATTGTAATCGAAGAGCTATATCTGTTCACATTTCACCGAGTGCGCAGAAATTTTTTAAATAATATAATTTTTGGTTCCTCATTATTTAA
The DNA here is from genome assembly GCA_037043745.1 of Chymomyza amoena. Taxonomy (NCBI): domain Eukaryota; kingdom Metazoa; phylum Arthropoda; class Insecta; order Diptera; family Drosophilidae; genus Chymomyza; species Chymomyza amoena. The sequence continues at coordinate 276,238 of JBAMAX010001825.1, forward strand.
ACTAACAGCGATATGCAGATATATATATGTTAAATATATAGTAAAAAATATTAAAAAATAAACTATAAGGAAATGACTTGTAAGTTGACACGAATTGAAAGTTGGGACACCTGGTCGATTTTGATGTTCCGACAAGAAAAATATCAAAATTCCAACTGTCTTTGATGGCAAATACAATTTTAATGTATTTTTGATGCGAACTAACTCAAAAAACGACGTGTGTGTGTGTGACAAAATATTATATAAAACCTGAATGTTGAAAGAAATCGGAAAAAATAATATGATTTTTGAATTTAGCGCATCATTAAAGTGAATCTAAATCAAAATAAAAAATGACAGGAGGTTTTCATACATCTTTTTTATGTTTTTTTCATTGCTATGTTAGTTTATAGGACTTGTTTATTTTAAGGAATTGCTATTGGAACAATTTGAATCATATTTAGTGCATTTTGTGCCATTTATCGAATATACTTTTTTAATATTTTCCGTAACAATTTATTTTTAGTATGGCAACCAAGAAAAACCAGAATTCCAACTACTCTGGAAAGTTGACTTTATCTTGTTTTTGTAAATTCAATTTAATGCTCAATTCTTCAAATCTGAAATCAATGAAAACTCATAAATTTTGCCAATCATGCGGTTTTATTTCAGGTTTCTCAAATTTTGGTCGATTTTTGCAGGCATGGCAACTTACAAAACCATTTTTGGTAGCCTTTTTTGGGCTCTTGGGAACTTGTCTATAGATCGCTTATCAATATTAACAATAATTTCCCTATATTTTAAATGAATAATAAAAAATATTAAATAATTAAACTATACTAAAAAATGGGGGGCGAAAACAACGATTGCCAGTACATACAAAAATCGGGATAGTAATTCTTAAACTTTGATCGGGCTCATAACTTAACCTCAATCTTTGAAGTGGAATACTTGTCTTCGGGTGAACAGAAAAATACTATGAGTACTATCTATAATTGTGAAATTAAATATTGATGGTGCATTTAACAAAAATGTACGTATACGCAACGAAGCTTTTGTCTTCAGTGTAAAAGCTCTGCTTGGTCTGTACAAGAATTCTCAGGATTTTGTTTCCATAATATTAATTACCATTCGGCTCATTTGTCTACTCAAGCGACATGGTCTTTAGTCTCCAATATTTACCTACCCAGTTGAATTCTCTCTGAATCTGATTACTATGAAATTTGGTATCAATCGAAAGATATATTGCTTTATTTCCTGCATTTTTTCAAGTTGACTTGAATCTTGTTGCAACATTCTAAGTGTCCAAGTGTATCGAGTTTGGATTTTTTACAGCTCATAAAACTTCCAAGACGTACCCGTTCAAATAGACAGGCGAACGAAAGGACGTATGTATATGTCAAAATCAATTTCGATTCTCCTCTACTGACCTTATTGGTGGTAACTTTAAAGGGTCTTCAGCGTCACCTAGATGCAATGAGGGACAAAATGTTGAAGGATTTGATTCTTTAAGTACAGACCAGAGACTTTCTTCTTGGGGACTTCTGGACAAAATCTGGCTTCGCGGACCTATTGTGCAATGGAGGAAATATTTAATTTTTTTTATTTTATGTAGGGCCCACTGTACCAAATTTTACAAAGATTGCGTTAATACATATCATATACGACCTTTTAAGACCATAAATAAGAGCGATTTGATTAAAACGATTATTTGCATATAAACGATTATTTGCATTAAACGGTTTTGGGCTCATTGTGCAGTTGTGAAAATACTAATGTTAATATTTTATACAGAGTGCGTTAATTAATTGTATATACGAAGACCTTAACTAAAAACGATATTGCTTAAAAAGGATCTACATGCATAGACAACGGTTATTTTCATTTAAATACTTTTTTACATAAAAATATATATGTATTTGCATAAATTTCGATTCAGTCATTCGCTAGAACAAACACTGTGCTCTAAAATAACACTGAAACGAGCTTAAAAAATATATATTACTTAAAAGTTCATATAAACCGAACCTAAATATGATATTTACTATAGAGTATTGAACTACGACGCTCTTTTCTTTACCCATATATTTATTTTTTAAATTTAGGACCCCCTCAGGTCTTATTTCAATATACATGAGAATAAATATTATAATTTACTCAGAAGTAAATAAATTTCAATTTTTTTAAATTTTGTATGTTAGCAGAAAGAACAAAGATGGAAGTCTTTTATTTAAACATTTACTAAAATGCTTGCCTAAAAGCTCCAAACTGCAGATTGAAGACTAGCTGGTACACCTGTGCTTAATGCTTTTAAAGATTCATGCCAGAATTCCGTCTAACTAGAAAAAATTAGTCGTCTTCCTTGCCTCAGATTTACAATCCAAAAATATTGTTATTAATTTTATTCCATAAACAACTCTTTTAAAAAATAATTTATTACAAAAACATAAATACAGCAATTACCAAAACTGAACGATTACTAATCACTTCAAATTTACTCAAAATTCAAAATGGTATCGTTTTACTTTTAAAACCAACTCGAAACTGGGAACATGGAACATGGCCTGCAACAGGCATTGTCTCACATTTGGCCTACTCTAAGCTGCGAAATGCAGTCAAGCAGACAAACCAGCTATCAATGACCTGACCAACATGGCAAATTGCTTCACAGCCCATAAAGGATATACCGATGTGGCAATGGTGCCATCTATGTGTGTGTGTTGGTGTGTGTGTGTGTGTGACTCCTTGTTGCAAATTAAGCTGCTTGCTGGTAGCACATGAAAAGATGCATGCAGCTTAGTAATCGAAAGCGTAGCAATCAAGCCAACTTAGGCCAGGCCAAAGACACCAACAAACAAGACACGCACTTGGTACAGGGTGCGTCAGAGAGCGGCTATAAACTTTTAATTTAAATAGCAGTATTTGTGTGTGGAATATGAGCTAAATTTTGTTTTTGTGTAAAAATGGATTATATATCATAGGAAATGATCTTAGGTTCAATATTTTAATGATTGTTTGGTATAGTCAAGATCTCGTCAGTGACTGAAAAGTTGTTTTCTTCCAGTAGAAAAATTGTTTTTCAGCATACAACATTTTTATGGATACAACGTACTCTAGAAACTTTTCTTCTAGTGATTACAACTTATATGTATTCCTTGACATTCAATACATATCACAATTTATAAAAAAAAGGAAAACTGAGTACATTATGTATTTTACTCCTGGTCTGAGCATAGGGCGATTCAGTTTCTTGAGTAAAAGCCCATAGGCAGCAATTAAAAATTGAACTTGTATGAAGTTTTGTCATTGCGATGGGTCTTAAAGTATTTTTTCGGTCAGGTTTACTAGCCTAATGCAGGCCACTCTAAGGTCTATGTAGAGGCCGTGATGGATTTATATCGGAGTGGGCCTTCTCCGGCTTTTGTGGTCCATGCGAGGTATTTGACTTTCTTCCTACCATCTGGAAGGATTTCCCCTATCTGCCATCTTGGGGATGCGCCCTCTATGGATTACAAGCTTCCCCGAGTGACCTACCGGTCCAACATGTCAAAAAATCCTCTCCAATTAGAAGAATCGTTTAGGAAGATTTTCACAATAAGTGAGTTCATCCTCATATATGAGTCATGGATGTTGCTCTACTCAAATGCGGTTGCCTTACTTAAGAAATCATTTAGTCAAAAATCTGCCTAGTCAGTGAAAATGATGTTTTGGATTATGGGTATCGTACTTAACTATCCTAAAAATATAAAGTGAATGTAGTCTGAGTTTCGAGTCCAAAAATCGACTTATTTTTGTGTGGTAATTTTGCTGAGATGAAGTTTTTAAGTGACGATAAAGAATATACGACGATAGCCTAGTTAGTAAGTTTTTCAATAAAACAGAGATAGGTAGTCACATCTGCTATTTCAAATTTATTATTTCTTCAAAAACATGAATTTTTGTTAGGTCTTTTAAACTAGTAACGAGTTTAGTTTAAAAAGCCCCAGTGAACTTTCGTAAAAAAGTATTTTTTAGGGTATTTTTCGGTCGAGAAGCGTAAAATTGACAAACATATTTTTCGTTTTTTGTTAAGCACCGTTTTCGAGATTTTTATGAAAAACAAGCTACTTTTATCAGATACGAAGTTTCAATATCTCGTGAACAAAATTTTGTATCTACATTAAAAACGATTAGATCAAAAGGATAGTTCCGTCATATCTACAATTCTTGCCCGATTTCTAAGATCTTAGATTCGAAATGTTCGTAAAAGAATTCTCTTTCAGATTAAAGCTTAAAATAATTAAAATAAAAAACAAACTAAAAGTTTGTAATTTTGAAAAATGCTGGAAAATTATTCTTTTTGCGATTTCGCTTGCTTAGAATACTTTTACTTGGAATTTTTTAATTAATAATTTTTATTTAATCCATATCACTTTAATGAGCAAATCAATACCTATCGAATCAATCGTCTTTCATGTAAGATTCACGAGATATTGTCGAATAACTGAAAATAGTCCCCAAAAACATATTTTTCGATAAAATCTTGAAAACGGTAAGGAAAAAAAAGGCTAAAATCACTCAAAAAACCTTTTTTTTACGAAGGTTCACTCGATGTGAGTTACTCCTCATGCATGAATCATGGATTAGGAATTAGGTTACCATACTTAAGAAAATCGGCGAAATTGGATTCAGTGCTTGAGAACAATGAAAAAGGGAAATATTCGTCAATTTTAGCAGCATATTGTCAATTTTGAAAAATCAAAGCGGGAAAAAATAAATAATATCGGCCATATTTGATAAAGTGTTTGAGAACTTTGAAAAAATGAAATATTCGTCGATGTTCACAATATTTTGTCAACTCCCAAAAAAATAAAAAAAAGCTCACACGCAAAAAAATATATGTCAAAAATGGATTCCGCGATTTGAGATCACATTTATTTAGAGGTAAAAATGAAATTTTTGGCCTCGTAATCGCTTAAGTCGATTTTTGATTAGTTTGATAATAATCTATCTAGAACAAATGGGTCCTTTACTTTAGACTCATAGTTTCTTCGGCAAAATTGCTTAGAATGCCCCTAAGAAATCGAAAACGCTGAGAGTCTTGAAACAGAGAAAACATAAATAAATGCACATGACTATGTACCCGCTAATTTTATTCTCCGATTGTCCAGGATTTTATAGCCGATTTGTTGCCAGCTCTCAAAGTGCAGCCGTAGCTCTTGGAACACCCTGTTATATTAACAACTTGTTCTCTCCCGCTCTCCGTCTCTAACTATTTTGCTCTCTTGGCCAGTTGCAGTTGCTTAGTGTGGCTGGCCAAAATGTCTGAAAATCTTGCGGTTGCTTTGCCCAATTCTTCTGCTGCTGACAGCTCGTTAGGCCAGGTGTGAAAGTGCGCGCGTTCACCAGGTGAGCCTGTTCCTGCCTGCTCTGCCGGCTGTGGTTCCCAGTGTGTGTGTGTGTGTGTGAGTATCTGTGAGCAGGTGTGTGTTGCATAAATATATATGTATGTGTGTGTGTCTTTTCCTTATGCCAACATGCATGAATGTTGCAAGCTCAAGTGACAGATTTTGACAATGTGCACGCAGCAGAGCTGGGCAAAAATGTCTGCATTTGATTTTGATGTCTGGAACCGCAGAAAGAAGAGCGGGAGTGAGCGGGGGGAGTAGAAAATAGAGCTAAATGTTAACGTTAACCACATGTCCTGGCAGGACTTAAGATATGTTTGCAACGTTGACGCTGATGGTCAGGGCCATCACTTGATTTGATGGCTTTAAAAAGTTTTTAGCAACTTGAAATGCATTTTCATTTTCAAATTATGTTTACACATAAGCAAGGCTTATATACAAGCACACATATATAGGTATATATACCTATATACTACTTCACATGCTCCAAAACATTTGAAGCAAATTAACTTAATTAAAAAGTTGCAAGATTTGTGAAGTAATAACCATAAACAAGAAAATTGTGTTGCCAGTGTTTGCGGCATTGTGTTCTGCTTACTAACTTGGCTGCTTGCATCTTCTGCTTGTTGTTGTTGGTTGCACTTGTTATTGTTGTGCCACACAACTCGCCCCCCAAAAGCACCTGGAAAAGAGCACTAAAGTTGCTCGCATAAAGAATATAAACACTTCAAGTCGTTGCTTGATGCGCTCAGCTTGGCTTAAAAGACGCAGACATGTGAAGCTCCTTCTGGCCCAAACTAAAGTAAAAGCTGCAAGCTAAAGTTGCAACCAAAAGCCAAAGCTGGGGCTACAAGTCGTTGCCACATGGCACATGCCACATGCTGAAGGCAACTTGAAGTGTGCTTGAGACCAAATTTAAAATCCTTTCAACAAAAAACAAAACATATAGCAACAACAACTCCTCCGAGTTATGACACACACACACACACATAAGAAGCTGCAACACTACGACAAGTAAAGTTGTGGCATATTAAGGTACAGTTTTTGTTACCAACATTTGTGGCCAGCGTCTGTGACACTTGAACCTAGCCAAGAGAGAGTGCACTGATTATATATACAAGAACGTGCAACAACAGCTGATATAGTGCCTGAAATTATGCTGAGTTATTTGTTGTATCTGACAGATACAATATTTGTGTGTCCTGGTTGTGGCAGCTACGATATTATCTTTATCCTGGGTTAGTTGCAGATAAAGTTGAGTTATTTATAAATCTGCCAATAAAGTTTTAATTGTTTCGTCAGCTTAATTGGGCAAAAAAATAACGAAATATTTTATACACTGTACGAAAGGTAAGGGTTACATGAGATATGTGAAAATTTATGTAATATAGTGAAGAAGACAACGCTGACCTTCCAAAGTTACCCTAACATGGTCAGTAGAACAAAAAAAATGTATGTAGATATGTTCATCCGTTTTGGCCTGCACGTTAGAGACCCTAATGAAGGTTATTTTTATACTCTGTACTGTATGGTACCAAGGGTATAGTAAGTCTGTGCAAGCCGAAAATGTGGTTACATATAGAAGGAGACGTCGGAGACACTCCAAAGTTACCTAAAATATGATCAGGGTGAATAATCCGTCCGTCTGTCCGTGTGAACGCCTAGATCTCAGAGATGGTAAGAGCTAGAGGTGCCAAACTTTCACATTAGATCCCATATTATTCCATAGAGGCAAGTTTATTTTACTTTTTGATATCGGGCTAAATTATATAGCTCCCATGGGGGTGCTTGAGACGACCTCGACAAAAAAAGCGTTTTAGATGAATAATTCGTTTGCTTATGAAGATATCGTAACGAAATTTGGTATTCGAAAACGTTTTTATAGTTCACAATCACTGTACCGAATTTGATCGAAATCGGTTGACTATATCATATAGCTCCCATAGGACCGATCGGCTAAAATAACTGTTTTAAAGAAAATTCGCTATATTTCGTTTTAATAAAGATATCGTAACTAGATTTGCGTTTGAAATTTTTTACCAGTTAAGCAATGTGCCAAATTTGAACAAAATCGGTTGACTATATCATATAGCTCCTATAGGTACGAATCTTCAAAAATCGATTTTTAACAAAAATTTGTGTGTTTGTTGTTAAGATATTGAGACCAAATTTGACATTCGGAGTATTTTATAGTTCCTAAGCATTACCAAATTTAATCCAAATCGTTTGACAAGATCATATAGCTCCCATAGGACCAATCGGTCCAAAACACGTTTTTTATACAAAATTCGATGTGTTTTGTTTGTTTGTTAAGATATTTGAAATAAATTTGGCATTCATCTTTTTTAAGGTATTCATGCACTGTGTCAAATTTTATTTAAATCAGTTGACTATATCATATAGCTCCCATAGGAACGATCGGTCAAAAAAATGTTTGCTTAAAAATTCTTCTGTTTTTGGTTTTTTGTGAAGAAATCGGACTTTATTACAAGCTAGTGGTACAGGGTATCCTAAAGTCGTCCGCGCCCGACTTTACGTCCGCCATTTTTTTACTGAAGCTGTCAAACCTATAGAAGACTTAAAAGATTATATGTCCTATGATCTCTCATATAGATTTTTATTCAGTATTCAAGTTTAATATTTTTTACTTACAATATTTTATAATTCACAACTGGTTTAAGTAGGCTACTCAAATTAATTCAATTAATGCTGCTTACAATTCATAAGTTCTTATTCTTCATTTAATGCTTTAAAGTGCACCTTGTTGAAATCACTCACAATAAGTTGGTAATCCAAACTGGCGTTATTTCACCCTACGATGAAAGATTCCCTGCGCTGGGATCCTCGTAGGGTGTTATAATGCCAATTGGCATTGCCCACTTATTATGAATGATTTTGTATTTTTTGAATATAATTGAATTTGTTTTGGGGCAGTTATGGTTGTGCTATATTTTTATTTATCAATCTTATCTCTTAATTTAAGTACCTTAAGTACACATCTTTCTTAAAATTAATTAACTTCCTAAGCTTGTCCGAAAAACAAAGAATTTAACGTTAGAACTGCTTTCCGACTACCGGATCACTGCAGTGTCTTTCAGGCAGTGGTCACTGTAATCCAGAAGGCTTTAATAATAATAAGAAACCTACAAGTTCGAAATAAGAACATTTGTATCTACTCGGACGGCCAAGCGGCTATTAAGTCCCTAGTTTCGATGGCTTCGTGTATGAAGTCAGTGAATAACTATCGCTTGTCTCTAGGGGAGATGGCTGACTAGTTTTCTTTTCACCTCATATGGATCCTAGGACATAGGGACTTCGAGGGTAACAGTATTGCAGATGAACTGGTTAGACAAGGAATTACCAGCATCCTCCTTCAAGACATGGTAGGCCTGGGTATACCCATGGACAGCTGTAAACTGAGAATACGAAATTTTTTCGCTGTCTGTGCAAATAAAACGTGGAATCGGACATGGAACACGTATAAGATCACGCGGCAAACCTGGCAAACATACTGCAGTAAAAAAACCAAAGAATTTCGCTGTCTGAATAGAGCCCAGTGTTAATCTGTTATCCCTGCTATCACGGAACACTGACTGGTGGGAAACCACGCATCCAAGCTGAATGCTTCCCACCATGACTTTTGTAGCAGCTGTGGCGATGAGAAGGAGCTGGAGATGGTAGAACACTTTTTCTGTCATTGTCCTGGGCTGGGCAGTAAAAGATTTAGGTTCCTTAAGTCGCACTTTCTGGACGATTGTGTGGTCAAAAAGTAAGGCGACTTTTCAAATTTCGCGGGCAACGTATTTTCGATAATCGATTTTTTTGTTTTGTTGTGTTGGTATACTCTTTCCGAACATCTGTACCAAATTTCAAGTGAATGGCATTTTTTGTTTGGTTGTGAGAGGCGTAAAGGTTATAAGTGTTTCGCGTGCTCGGCGATTTTTTTTTTCGGTCTTGGCTCTTCTGGCCGCTTCCATTGGGACGATTGGGCTTTGGTTTCGATATCATAACCATATACCCATAATTCGTCACCAGTTATGACCCTTTTGAGTAAATCTGGGTTGACGTCATTCAACAGCTCTTGAGCGATGCTCCTGCGACGGTTCTTTTGGTCAAAATTTAACAATTTCGGAACAAACTTCGCTGACACACGTCTCATGCCCAAAACCTTAGAAAAAATTTCATGCCACGAGCCAAGCAATATACCGACATCCTCAGCAACTTCTCTGATAGTGATTCGATGATTTTCCAAAACAATTTTCTTCACTGCTTGGACGTTTTCATCAGTTGTTGACGTGCTTGGACGTCCAGAGCGAGCCTCGTCATTGGCATCTTCCCGGCCATCTTGGAAGAGTTTGTACCACTTCTAAGCATTTTTTTTACTCAGAACAGTTTCACCGTATGCGTGTTTTGCACTTCTTAGTATCTTGAACTTAAATCAATTTTATGGTTATAATTTTGTATAATAACTAGGGGGTTCTGCCTCCTGCGTACTTCGTACGCCAACCACCGTGCGGTCTTCTCTATTCAATTTAGATCAAAATGTTAATTTTTCTATACCCAAATGTGTATTCGCTAGAATTTGATGTCGGGAAGTCCATATTCGACATTTATTTTGGGTTTTGAGAGTCGCCAGAGGGCATTTATTTATTTTTTTTTTCGTACAGAAATGCGTTTTTGTGGCATATTCGTTTTTTTTCTCTCAAAAATCCAAAGAATAAAAGGATCTTTAATTTAAAAGTGGTCTAGATAAAATTTTCTGACGCATTGAGAACTTACGCTATTACAAACTATTTTTAAGATTTATTTTTTACATAGATAGATAGATAAACCATTTAAGCGTCTTAACATTTTACATCTATATAAGTAAAAATGGAAGAAAGTTTGTTGTTTTGCGATTCTTCTTAAAATTCAATGTATTTGGACTTTTTGTAATACATTATCTTGATAAAAATGTTTATTAATGATATATGCATTTTCGAAATGTTTCAATTGAGCCCTTTCATTTTATTCGCTACACTGTAATATTAAAAAAAAAATTGTTTTAATACGTTTTACCGAGTTGGTTCCAAAACCTTAATCAAATTAATCTCTTAATTTAATTTTTTTTTTCTTTTCGTTCAACTAAATATTGTTATAATACCAAAAGAAAAAAACAATGTTTTGATAATATTTAAAACTGTGCAATAATGCTTATTCAAAATATGACAGGCGTCTTTTTAAACCTCTTGGTAGAAATAGTGCTAATTATGACTTAACGGGCTCTTGAGTGCGCAATATCTAATTTGATATGACGTTATCTAGCCTATAACCAGCGGACATTCAAAACGCTTTCAAAGATATCTCATTTGTCTACTTATGATAAGCGGCTTAGAAGTTACGAAGGAACAGATGAACATATAGGGTGGGCCAACTGTTAATTTTTTTGTTAATTCCCTTTAATTCGTATATTTTCCAACAAAATTAAGCAAACATGCAGCTTAAAAGCCTAAACCTTAGCTTCGCCGTAGTCGGATAAATATGGTATGCACTAGGGCGAATGACTTTGTATGGGGCTGAAAAATCGTCTTTCGGCTCTTAGCGATTTTCGTTCTTTGGGTCATATTAAGCAATTTTGCCTAAGAAACTATGGGTCTAAATAAATTTCGAGTTGCCCATTTTTTTTAAAAAGGTTTTTATCAAAATATTCAAAAATATATTTAAATATTCCATTTACAAGGCTATAAAACGTTTTTTTTACCTAAATGCGGGTTTTTTGGGGTCGAGAATCTATTCTTAATTTTGATCGCCACCAGAGGGCGCTTTTGTGTATTTATTTAATTGAACTTATGCTCCAAATAGGCGACTTGAAATTGAAAAAATCTAATGAATAACCCAATCATTAAAAGCGCTGAAAGCTTTTATTCCGAAAAAAGGTGATCCACCCTGGTTTGCATATATTTCATCCGCTTCTACTAAAAATTGGAATCACTTTCAACATTTGAAGCTTCATCTTTAAACAATAAGTAAATAAACTTTCTTACTATTAATTAATGAAATAAAAACTAAATGTCATTCATTGTTTTAAAACGAGAAGTGAAAATTGGCAGCAAATTAGATTGTCTAATGGAACCAATTTTAAAACCCAGAAAATAAAACGTTTCAAAAATGCTAGCATGTATGTATTGAAGTGCATAACATTTTCTCACTTTCACTATAGTTTAGTGAAAATACCATAAATGAAAATTTTGTATAAACATGGCTAAAATTTGCTACTTTTTTAATTAAAATACAAATAGTTTTTCCTAATGAGCTGCTAACAGTCGCAACAGTACCGACTATAATATACCTTGCAATTTCCTTTAATTATTTTCAAAAAGTAAGAGCATTTTTTATATTTCAGTCTACATTACTTTACAAACCGATTTGGGTGACTTTCAATCGTTGTTTTGGGCTTTTAAGAAATAGTGCGTTTTGACTTTCAGAATTTGCTTACGTCACATGGCAGAGGATACAGTTAATACTGGCTTGAGTATCATAAAGCATATTCGTAAGGGTACATCAGGTAGCAAGTCTGCTTTCAGCGATATTTTATTTGCGAATTATGACAAGTGACTTAGAAGTTACTATGGAACAGATGAACATATAGGGTGGGAGTGTTAAGCATAATTGGGAACATGCCCATCCAAAGTGGATCTTCGACATGTATATGTCTAGTTCGAAACTACTCAATTTTAGTCATAGATCTTTTAAGAACCGAGCAATACGTAAGAGCGCTACAGTTGGCCCACTCTATATTTAGAAGAAGAAGAAGTTGTGGCCATCATAATTCTTCAAGTTTTTTGAATAAACCTATTATCTTCGACAAATTTATGTCAAGTTCAAAACAACTCAATTTTAGTCATGGATCATTTAAAACCGAAAATTGCGTAAAAATGGTATTGATGCCCCACCCTATACTTAAGTAGCAGAAGCATAAGATGTTCAGAGGAATTCTTCTGGTAAAGTTTCTTGAATAGTGCTTATATCTTGACCCATATTTGAAAGTAAGACTCTGCTAAAAATATTTGGAGAAATACAAGAAATAGGAATATAGTCTATACGGTCACCCCTAAAAACATACATTAGCCAAAGAAGAGGCCGACCGAAGTTGAGATGGTTGTATGGGCTCGATCGATATATAGAGGACTTAGCACTAAGATGTTGGAGAACACTATCTCGAGATGGCCACGAATGAAAGCGACAACTATAACTGACAAAGACCCGATCAGGGTTGTCTCGCCAATGATAATGATGAATATCTCCGTATCCGTAGAATAACACAGGTCAACATGGTTTAGTTCTTGGAAAGCTACGGGTTATTTCCGATGTAATCTGCAGTATAATATGAATCTGGGGTCACAATTAACCTATCATGCCAGGATTCTGAGATATTTGAGGTTATATAACGAAAAATGGCGTAAAAATAGCCATAACAAAAAATCGATCTCTTGAACTCCTAAAATAAAGGGTTAGGTGGTACAAAATGATGTGAGTGGAGACAGACCGCAAATATTTTTTACACCCTGTACATAACCTCAAAAGTAGGAAAAAACGCTCTTTTCGGATATATAACTCCAATGTATCAAAATCCAGATGCGATGGGTCAAATTAAACCTCGGATTCGGAACATTCTAAAATGACCCTTAGCTTTCGTACAACTGATATGACCCCAGCATTTTTAGACCTAAGTAATTTGATCCTTTTAATGGTTAAAAATTAACAAAATAGACAAAACTTTTTTCAACCTTTGTGTGTTTTTGAGTATATGTAAGTTTTCTTATACACGATCTATAGTTATCTATCTATAGATCTATAGCCTGATCGGTCAAAATCGTTCACCCGTGCGCCCTTCACACTTTTGACGAGGACGCAGTGAAGGACGTGTAGCGGTCACATACGTAATCTTATGTAAACCAAAAAAACTATTTACAGTTCAATAATGAATGGAAATAATGCATAAAACCGCTTCCGAAATCATTTGTAGTCTTCGAGTAATAAACTTTTGAATATAGCGCCCTTAAATACCTAAAAGTGCTGCAGAAATATATTTTCATCGGGAAGAAGTGTATAGGGCAGTGGGAGTTCCACGAGGGGGTTTTTTGTGTCCAGACACTTTAAAAGTTATAAAAAATGGGTTGCTAGAGCTCTGATATACATATATCGGCGAAAATAAGTGAAGCGCGACACTCTTTCCCCCGAACTTCTCCGGTTTAAATGATTTTTACAAATTTGGTATATCTAGCCCACGTGAAATTTTTTGACGAACTCCGATTACACAGTAATACAAAATCAAAAATAATCAAAACACTTTTCAAGTGACCTAGTGCACGTTGTAGGTCTTGACGATTTCGGGTGTTAGACAATTTTGAAACACATTATCGTGATCTACTCGTCAAGACCTACAACGTACACTAGGTCACTTGAAGTGCTAAATCACTGTAGTACAGTGTTATTTATAGAATTATCGATAACTGAAAATTGAGTTTTTCATTTTGAGACTTTCCTTTGACAAACCATATTTCCTAATCGAATAAAGATATTAACGCGAATTTTTTATATCATGGGAAATAAAATTTTAAATTTGGAAAACAAATTAAAGATAATTTTTTACATCTTTTATAATTTTTAGTTGTTAATTTTAAAATTCAAAAATGATGCCCGAAAACCAAGTCCTATATCCGCACCTGGTATAGAGTATCCCACTATCGGACACCAGCTCGATTGTATTTCTTTCTTTTTTTTTTTGTAATACTATATGCATTGAGAGAAACTGAGAGAGTGTGTGTACGTGTGCATGTATGCGTTTGGCAGTTTTGTGTTCGCTCTGCCTTTGGCTAGTTGGAAAATGCAAATTTAATTAGCAGCTTATTTTGCCAACTAGCGTAAAATTGAAAATCTACTACTACATACATACATACATACCCTGACCACACACACTTTGATTGTCTGTGTGTGTATCTGTGTGTCTGTCTGTTTGGAACTTTTGTTTACTTTTGTGTGGAACTGTAAGCAATTGGCAATTCTGTGTGGATGAACCAGTTCAGTGGATAACATAAAGTTACATTGAGGTCTTGCAAGGGACACCGAAGGCCAAGCTTTATGGAAATGCTTTGTTGTTGGATGCGGCGGCGCCGCTTGTTGGGATGCAGCTGCAACAGAGCAGAGCGCTCAAAATATTCCTAATGGCTGGCGGCAGGAATGGAGTACAAAACAGAGAACCAACATTTTAGCCTGCGGCCAGCAAGTTATGCTAACTGGCACTCAGTTCAGGCTCAAAGCAAAGCTCTCTCTGCTGCGCTGCTGCGCTGCGGTCGCTCTTTTTGCCAGCTTTCCTTTTGCTATTGTTGCTGATGTTGTTGTTGTTGCTGTTGCTTGTAAAAATAATTCAAACGATTTTGCGCTTTTTGCGAGTCGTTGAATGACAGAAATGCCAGCTTCTCCCCTACCCCCAACCCAACGCACCCAAAAATGCTTTATAGATGAGAGCAGCCGGTTGGTGCTGGCCTGGTAGGTTCTCACGGCACCGGCGGCGTAACGCACATAGCTTATGAATTCCAGAATGGTGAAGAGCTCGTCGAGCTCACGCACAAAGTAAAAATGCAGAACATGTGATTGGCGCTGAAGCTGTATGGCCAGGCGGCAGGAAGCAAGCAACTCCTTTGACTTTGCCTGAATTGTTTAAGGCAACAAAGTGGTATTTTTTTCATTGTTTGGTGTTGCCACAAAATAATGCCACACTGGCCGCCGCCTCACTATGATGGCATTAAAATTCAATTTGAAATTAAGCGGCATGTACAACATGGCGTATGCGTGCCCAGAGAGGTCTACCTCCTCCTACATCAACGTCACCAGCCGCCTTGCAATCATTTGTGCGCCTTCGCTTGGAAATTCCTTTGGCATAACTAATCTCGAACTGGAGCTGGAGCCAGAGCCAGTGCCAGCTACAACCCTTTGGCTTTGTCTTTGTCGTTGTCTCTGGCTCTTGGTTGGCATCTCATATTTCTATTTCTATTTCTATCGCACATGCCCCGTTGAAATAATTTTGTTCTAGCCTGCCTTCGTCTTTTTTTTTGTTTTAGAAAAATTTCATACTCATCAAGTTGACAAAGAAAAAGTTTTTCATTATTACATTTCGCTGTCATTTTGCGCAGAAATAGCTTGAAAGTTCTGTGTAACTCGAGTGCAGCGAGTAAATGAGTAGCTACTGCCCGGGCCACCCTTTGGCCAAAACTCAAACTCTCTAGCTGGGTACCGAGAACCGCCATCATCAGGTTTCTACATCCCAGAAGCTGCGCCTGAAAGTTGCGCTTAGAACATGGAGCATGGGATTGGTGTACGGATTTGTAGCCAATGCGTAGTTGACGTAATTTTCTTAGCCTGGCAGCAGCGCAACGCATCCTTGCACATTAATCCATGCACATGCCTCCGTCCGTTCATCTGTCCATCTGTCTAGCTGCCAGCTTGTCGGACCGACTTTTATACGCCGGACCGTCACTTGGAGCGAGGAGCTACGCTTGCCGGTTCCGTTGATCTCCCTGATGCTGAGCTAGCTGCACGCAAATGAGGGTACGGTCAAATCACTCACTGTCAGCTTGTGTCCCAAGGAATGCGTTGAGCATGTCCTTTAATTTTTTTCTTTCTTTTCGTCCCCAACTACCCCGCAGCAGTTCCCAGCAACGGCAACGCAATTTCTATAACGTTGACGTTTGCTATTCTGCCAGCCCAGTCTCTGGTGATAGATACTCTTGATGCAGTCAGTCTAAAGTATTATAAATTTAACTAGAAGTTGGAAACGAACTCCAGTTGAGAATTTTTCTGCTGTACTTCCGAAATAATTCGATTTGGAGTCTAGTTTGTTGAGCTTTTAACTTTGTAAGACGTTCAATTAAAGGCGCACAATGGAACATGGAAGAAGTATTGACATGGAGCTAATTTGGAAATGAAATTAGGAATAGAATTTGAAGAGTAAAAAGGAAATGGAATTGAGACGGTATTGGAAATGGAATTAGAAACGGAATAGGAATGAGCACAATTGGTATTGAAAGAAGTATTGGAATGGAGCTAATGTGGAAATGAAAGAAGGAATAGAATTTGTATCGTAAATAAAAAGGGAAATGGAATTGAGACAGTATTGGAAATGGAATTAAAAACTGAATTGGAAACGGAGAACAAATGGAGTGGAAATGGAATCGGAACAAGATTTAGAAAGGGAATTAGAAACGAAATTGAAAAATAAATATAATTAAAATGGATATGGATATGGAATTGGAAAAAGTTTTGATATATATTGTATGGTATATATTGCATAAATTTAAAAGAGTGTTGCATAGAGAAGTTGAGCTAATTTAGAAATGAAATTAGAAAAATAATTTGAATTACAAATGGAAATGGAATTTATAGAGATATTCAAAATGAAATTAGAAATCGAATTTGAATTCATATTGTAATACAATTGGAATGAAATGGAAATGTAATTAGATTTGAATTGAAATGGAATATGAAATATCTTTGGCATAACTATAATGTTAGAAATAACTTTAATATACCTTAAATAACGTAGTGTTGGCAAATATATGATTGTAGCTTATTTTGAATTAAAATTAGAATTCCGATTGGAAGATGACTTGAAACGCAAATTAAAAATGGAGTAAAAGCAGAAAAGGGAAAAAATATGGATTTGAGAATACAATTGAAGTGGAAATGGAATAAAACTAGAATTGAAATGGAAAAAGTGTTGGCATTATAAAGATGAATGGAATATAATTATTTAAATATTGTATAACTCTTAAACAGCTTTGAAATTAAGAAGATGGGCTAATTTAGAACTGAAATTAGGTAAATAATTAAAATTATTAAAGCATATGGAATTGAAAAAGAAATTTAAAATGGAACTTGAAATCATACTATAATACCGCTGCAATGAAATGGAAATGAAATGAAATTAGAATTGAAATGGAATGGAAATATCTTTGGCATATCTTTAATGTTAGAAATATTTTGAATTTAAGGCGATTTGAAAAGATTTTAAATTAAAATTATGATTCCGAATGGGAGATGATTTGAAATGGAAATTAAAAATGGAGTAAAAGCGGTAAAGGTAAATAATATGGAGTTGAAAATACAATTGATTTGGAAACGGAATTAAAATACAATTGAAATGGATTAAGAAAAAGCTTAGACATTATCTAGATGGATGGAATATAAATATTTAAATATAGTATAATTCTTAAAGAGCTTTGAAATTAAGAAGATGGGGTAATTCGGAATGGAAATTAAGAAAATAATTTGAATTATAAAAGGATATGGAAGCGAAACAGAAATTTAAAATGGAATTTAAATGGAAATTAAAAAAATTAGATTTAAAATGGAATGGCATAGGAAATGTATTTGCCATATCTATAAGAATATAGAATTAAAATGGAATTAAAATGAGAATTCGGGTTGGGAATTGAATTGAACTGGAAACTAAAAAAGGAATGAGAGCGAAAAAGGAAATAAAAATGGGATCGAGAATTCAATTGGAATGGAATGAAAATGGAATTAAATGGATAAATGTTTGGCATATCAATATAAATGGAATATAATTTATATATTTTTGCATAAATCTTAAAAAGTTTTGTAATAGAGAAGTTGGACTATTTTGGAATTGAAATTAACAGAATAATTTGAAAATCAAACTAAATAGAATGGGATTAAAAATATTAGCATATCTATTAGAAATAATTTTAATATAATTATTCCTTTACATTTCATGATTGGAGCTGATTTGGAATTGAAATTGAATTTGGAATGTTAACATAATTCAATTGAAACAGAAATTAAAAATGGAGTTGGAAGAGGAAAAAGAAATAAAAATCTATTTGTGAACAAAGTTGGAATTAAATGGAAATGATTTTAAACTAGAATTTAAATGGAATTGGAAAGAGTTTTTGCATAAATCGTAAAGAGTTTTTCTTAAAGGAGCTCGGCTAATTAGACAATGAAATTAGGAAAATATTTTGAAAATGAAATCGGAAGCGAAAATTGAATTGAGATTGGGTTACATAAATTAGAACAGAAATGGAATTTTATTGGAAATATTTTTTTAATTTTTATTAATAATTATTTTTTTTTCTTCATATATAACTTACAATTCTCTTTGAATAAAATGAAAGTATGATATCAAGTTTTTAGTGAATTGCGTTACTAATAAAAAGAATAACATTTTTAAAGTCTTATCAAATAGATAAATATAGTGGATTTGGAATTTAAATTAGAATTTCGATTGGAAATGGAATTGAAATTAAGATTTGGATTGGTTATGAAATCGAAACGGAAATTTAAAATTGTATCGGAAAAATTAAAATTGAACTATGAATACAATTGAAACGGAATGGAATGGAGTTGTAACTAAATTTTATCTTAAATTTAATTGCAAAAAATCATATCTCTGAAATTGGAATATATTTATTTAGCTATTGTATAAATCTTAAGAAGTTTTGTAATAGGAGAAACTGGACTAATTTGGAACTGCAATTCAAAAATTTAAAAATGAAACTAGAAATCGAAATGAGAATGAAATATTTGGAAGGAATTGGAAATGTAATTAAATTAGAATGGAAATGGAGTGAGATTGGTAAAATTCGCATATTTATTAGAATTTATTTGAATATTAATGTTTTCTACCAGCAGAACCTCAAAGTGTTATGTAATGGATGAATGAAGCTGAATTGGAATTAAAATTAGAATTTCGATTTAAAATGGAATTAAAACCCGAATTGAGAACGTAGAAAATTAAAATTGAATTAAGAAATAATTTGAAAGTTAATTCAAATCAAAGCTGAAATGAAATGGAATTGGAAAATTTTTTTTGCATATGTATTTAAATGAAATTTATTGTATAAATCTCCAAAAGCTCTTCAATAATTTGAAAACGAAATGAGAATCGAATAAAATTGGGTTGGATTCGAATGGAATTAGAATGGAAATGCAATGGAACTGGAAAATGTTTGACATATCTATAATAATAATTTTAATATAACTATTGCCAGTAGCGACTGGCAAAAGCTGAAAGATGTATGCAATTGATGAATAAAACTCATTTGGAATTGAAACAACAATTGAAAATGGATGTGGAAGCGGAATTGGCCATTTTTTTTAAAGTGTTTTTAATTTATTGACAATTAGCCTACTTTTAACTAAGTCTATAATCCAATAGAAAGTAACAAATGTAATAGCTAAGAATAGAAAATTTAGATCGAATTGAAATGGAATGGAATTGGAATACTTTTTGAGATATTTACTATGACATAATTGAATTATAATTGCATAGTTATTGAAAAAACCTTTAATAGAATTGAGAAATCAATTGGAATGAAATGGAAACGGGATAATGGAATTGAAACTCAAATTAAATTAGAATTTGATTTCAATGAAATTAAAACTGAAATTAAAAATTCAGAGTGAAGAGGAATAGAAATTTTAAAATTGAATTGAGAATGTAATAGGAATGGACTGGAAATGGATTTAAAATAATGCTGAAAAGGAATGAAATTGGAAAATGATATATTTACTATGACATAATTGAAATATTATTACATAGTTATTGTAAAGACCTTAAATTGAATTGAGAATGCAATTGGAATGAAATGGAAACGGACTTAAATTAAAGCCGAAATGGAATGGTATCGAAAAATTCTTTGGCATATGTATCAAAATATAAATGTAATATAATTATTTCGTAATTTTAAAATCCTTCAAGTACTAGGCAATAAAGCTAGGACCAGGACAAAACAGATGCACCTAGTACTTGGCTAAAATGTAGTGTATTCAATTGTCGTTGCTGCAATTTTGTAGTTTATTTTTTTGTTTGGTTGACTTCTATAATTTTTGCACTTTGTCTCTGTGCGCTGCTTGTAGTTGGCCTTTGCTTCACTGGCCACTTGGCTCCTCAGCTCCTCAGCTGGTTGTTGCTGCTTGTCAACGCGTCTTAAGATAAGCGTAAAGTTTCAACTAAAGAAGGGTTTTTCGCTGACTTTTGGCTTTCACATATTTTCACACACGAGGTGACGCACTCGACGCAGTCGAAAAAAA
The DNA here is from genome assembly GCA_037043745.1 of Chymomyza amoena. Classification (NCBI taxonomy): domain Eukaryota; kingdom Metazoa; phylum Arthropoda; class Insecta; order Diptera; family Drosophilidae; genus Chymomyza; species Chymomyza amoena. Next base: position 296,697 of record JBAMAX010001825.1, read on the forward strand.
TTAAAACCCTTCAAGGCTTGCCCAGTTGCGGAGCCCGGGACTTCTGTAATTTATAAACTTGAGCGTTGCCTGTAAGGCGAAGACATGACAATTTCTTAAATAGAAATTCTTCAGCAAAGATACTTGGCCAAAAGTTCAGCTGGAATTTCAAATAAGCGCTTGAAAGCTGTCCTGTCACTTTGTTTTTGACAGGTTTGTCAAATTTTTTTCGATTGCCTGTAATTAGTCCGCAAAAATTGACATTTTTGAGTGTTATGCAGCGCTTGCCCCCTCTCGACAACCTCCAAACAATTTTCATTCATCAGAATTAAGAAGCGCATACAGCCAAATTTACACACTTGCGCACTCAGACTCACACATACACCCCCAACTAACACCCACTCACCCATTCATGCATTTATGTTTTGTTTACATTGCCGGCATGCGAGTTGTTGTGTGCAAACCAACAACGATGACGTCACAAGGTACGCTATAAAAGCGTAGCAGTATAAGAGAGTGCGCATACGGGCAACTGTTATACAGGATGTCATTCATTTGTGGTTAAAGAGCACTCCAACGTAGGCTCTTTTGCTTTTGAGTTCGAGTGGCAGCTTCGGCTAATTCGAAAATGTGCTTCGAGAGGTGCTAAGAGCGCTCGTCAAGGGACTTGGCTACAGTGCGTCTACCCCTGGATGACTTTGGCGTTTTTGTGCGCAATTAAGGAAGGAACTCGCAATTTGGCTGCTCATTTCGAACGTTTTGCGGTGAGTTTAAGCTTCCGCAAATGTGTGCGAAAGAGCGAGCGACTTGGCGACTGGGCGACTTGGCGAGTTTTTGGCGAGTTGCATGTGGCGCGAACGCTGCGTGTGGCAACGATGTGCAACGGCTAGAGCACGACAACAATAACGACCATGTTGAGGCAACGACTATATCGTCATCGTCGGGCAGCATCACACAGCCGGCAACAACAACAACAACAATAATACTAAAAGCAATCGCATACAATTTCGGCATCAGCAGCATCGTGCCCCTTGTGTCGTCATCAGGAAAAGTTGTCGCATTCAAGGCGATTGCGAAACAGAAACGAGTCAACGTTCGAATACGTCGGTCGGGTCATTGCGCTGTGTGCATCAGTAGAGGCGGCGGCAGCGCGTTCGTTGCGTTTAAACACAACAGACACAGATACAGCTATAAAGCTATACAGATACAGATACACACAGCTATACACAGATACTTTGATACTAACAAACCCGCAGCCAAACAATCAAGCGTACAAGCAAATACAAACAAATGTGCAAACCGGATATGCGAACAGCCGGCGAGTGAGCGAAATAAGCGAGCAAATAACTAAAGCATACCAGCAGGCGCACATATACTTAGACATACATATGTGTATGATATATAAGCGGCAGCGTATGTGTGGTATATAAGGCTGTCTATGTGTGGTACGCGGGCTAAAAGAAAAGTTGTAGAAGAAAAAGAGACTTTAAAGCGAGCAAATTAAGTTTCGCTGAGTGTAGCCTGCCTGTGTGTGTGTGTGACTGTGTGTGTGTGTTCTCCATTTTGCCGGCATAAACAGCTTTTACTGCTGCATACTTTTTTGGGCTGCTTATAACGCATTTACACTCGCTCTTTAATACCACTCGCTCTTTGTGCTGCTCTTTCACGACGACACAAAAAAAAAGAGCGCGCCAAAAGCAAGTGCCGGCTTTAGGTGTCGTCACAACGTGCTGCCTTGCCACATTTTTTTACCTGCTTGCCACACAGCGAGCTTGCTATCATCATATCATTAAAATTCCATTTTGTCTGCTGTCAAGGCTTCCTGCATCTTTTGGGGGTATATCTTTGTAGTGGCTTCATCTTTTGTTGCGCGCACACTGGACGTTGTTGCAACAGCAGCAGCAGCCATGTGCGCCAAGGTGTTTCCTTTTAGACGGCTGTGGCACGTGTGACACCGTCAACGTGGCCGTCGCCGTTGCCATCTTTAGAGCCAGTGAAATTTCCGCAGCAGTGGCAACAACAAAAGTGCGAAATAATGACCGACTGGCTGTCACATGGTTGTCTGTGTCGCTGTCTGTCCGCGCCTGGTAGCTGCCACAGCAACCGGCGACCGGCAAGTTGCAACAACTGTAACAACTGCTTTGTGCAAGCTGGCGGATGTTGTCTGTAAAGTTGCTTAAACAATTTATTTGTGTGCATTAAATAATATGCATGCCACATATATTGTGATTGTGGCAAGCGGCCTTTGACCTTTGTCGACTGCTTAAAGCAGTTTTAATGCGCGCTCTACGCTAATTGATAGTTGATTAGCATATTTACAAAGCATAATTAAAAAAATCCAGCTTAGACGTGCACCTTGTGGCATAGAAAAAAAATAGATGCAGCCACATCAGCAAATTAGCTTCATCAGGCAAAAGAAAGCGCAAAGAGGCAAGCAAACTTGGCAACAAGAATGATGCTAACTCATACAGACAAAGCGACTGTCTATGTGTATGTGTTTAAGTCTGACGCTGTTTTATTAAAAAATTCTTTGGCATCATTACGAAACCAAAAAATTCCACTTTACACAAGTGTGTATCTGTGTGCCGCCACGTGAGCTCTGTGTGATTGTATGTGTAGCGTGATAAACAAAATTAAACTAAATAAAAAATATTTGCAGAAAAAAAAGCACGCCCGTTGAGGCATAAACTGCATTTACTCTAAGTACAAAACTATATATAGACACACACACAATATATTTGCGCGTGTATACGTACGTATGTGTGTCTACCACGCGTGTGTGTGTGTTTGTGGCGCAATCAACAAAACGTGAAAGCAGCGTGCCAAAAATATTCAACGTTGTCATACGTCTGAGTGTTTGTATCTGCGAGATACAAAAACGGCGAGAGTGTGAGTATCTGTGTGTGTGTCGTCAACAGGCGCACATCACAGTCAAGGCAGCTGCTGGAACGAACCTGTGTGCAGGCTTAATCTGTGTGCAAACGACAACAACACTAACAACAACAACAGCAACTGTGACGTTGACGTCGACGCTAACAGCGACAGCGACGCTTTGGCAGGAAACGCGCCTCGGGCGGCTACAAGCTACAAAAGGCAACCGAATCAACAGCAGTGGCAACTACAATAATAACAGCTTGCAACAACAGCAACAACAACAGCTACAACAAAAGTATCTACGAGAACGAGTGATAACAAGGCAAAGGCAGTCGCAAAAACTCGGCAAGGTAAATGGCAAAATCAAATCAAATTCAAGCGACTAAAGTTGAATAGATGCTCAGATACTGAGTTTATTGGCGTGCATGAGTCTATGCTGGTATGAGTGTGTATCTGTGTGGGCGCACTTGTGTGTGTGTGTGTATGAGTGTGTGCAGTGCGCGCTTGGCTGGCTGCTATTTAGCTTAAAGCGACGCAATGAACTAACTTCTCATATATGCTACGCGTAACTATGTGTGTGTAAAAACTTTATATGTATGTATCTATGTACACGTCTTTATTGTTTCTTATTACATGGCAGCGCATACTTGTACATAAATTACTTTGTTTAAAGTTTTTCGAAAGTCTTGGTAAAAACTTTAAGCATTATTACATACTTAATAGAAATAATATTGGAGTATCTATAAGATACTTTTTATAAACGTGCTCAGGTTTAAGATACTAATTGGTGCAGATACTATTTGTGGGTTTTCATAGAACAGCTAGACAAGAAAACATTTATATTTAGTCACGATTTGGATGGAATTGTTTTAAAATTGTTATAAGCTTGATTTTGGTTGTAAGACTTACCAGCACTAGGGTATGAGGCCCTGCTCTACTAGGAAGGCTCTCGTAGCCAAAGAGCAGGGCTTTAAACATTAAACTTATTAACTTTTAAATGTTTTCTTTAATGAGAAAAACTAGAAGATATTTTTATTTAACTTTTTATTTTTCTGTTATGCTGAATAATTCTCTCCTCATCAATAAAATAAATCCAATAAACATTAAGCTGAAAAATTAAGTTGAGCAGTTGGGCTTGCCTGCGACTATGGAATACTCTGCATACCTTTTTTTTTAATAATCTTATTCTTGTTCTTAGATTCCATTTCCAAACAAACGGTATAAGCCCAAAAAATAACAATATTATTTTATAATATTTTACGAAAATATAACATTGCTGCAGTATATGAAAGAGGTTTTCATAAACGAATATTTCTTGCTAATTTCTTTTAAGGATATTGATATTGATCCAAAAATAGATTGTTCCTAATTTTGTTTATATGGAAATTTACCTACTAGGAGAACGGGTCCTGAAAATTGAACCACATATGGCTTCACATTTTTAAAATTTTGGAACATATTTAAGATACTTAAGTGAAATGGATTTATCTTTTTAAACCAAAATTTTGGTAAGTGTTTTATTGTCCTTGTTGGTTTAAATCTTTGGTCAAATTTATAGAATAATGTGAAGCAAAATGTTATTGGAGCCTTTAACCTTTCAGGACCGAATTAAAATGGGAGTATTACAATTAGTATAGCCACTAATAACATAGTCACAGAAAAAGTTCCAAAGTTCTGGATATCCCAGTTTAGCTCCATCGGAATGTGGCTTATAGGCAACAGTGGGCCTGAATGGGTTTCTGAATTTCTGTACCATTTAAAAAAACTACAAGAAAAGCAAAACAAAATATTGAATATGATATGGAACCTCCTTCAGAACTATCCAAAAAAATAACTTATATATGAAAATTCGCGTGTTAACAATATTGTAACAAACTCATAGTCCTCGAACAAAAAGAAAAATTGGTCTAAAGACCAATGAAATTGTAAGACCTTATTGGGTACGTTCTGAGTAAATCGGCCAACAGTCTCTTTTTCACTACCCCTAAGTGCTATAGAGTGATGCCACCCCTAAACATGTTTAATAGACAATTTGAATTTTATGAACAAGGGCTTATTTTAAGGTATTATTCTTTTTGTATAAAATTGTAGCATAGATGTGTGAACTACTTTTCAAGGGTTTAATGCAGTTGAAAGTGTAAAAAAAAAAACTAAATCGCCCAAAAAAATTTTGTATTTTTGTTTTTACTATAGCTTTAATAAATCAGTCAATATAAATCATAAAAGGAACATTATGTTTCACGTGTTACGGGTGTTCTCATGAACGCGTCGATGAATTTCAAATCTGATTTTTGCGTGTTTTAGAGGTTGTCAATACGGAGGTTTTAAGGCGATTGCGATGTGTATTGTATGTGGTTCGTATAGATATACGCATTTTTGTGAATATCTTGAATATAGCATATGTAGAAAATTGTTCAACACCGGGTATTGGACATTAAGTGCAGACAGAAGCGTAGTTGCAAAGGGGTTGAAATGTAGTTTCTGTGGGGCATGAATTTATTAGAGATGCGAGCTCTCTTAAGAGGGTCTTACTATGTAACAGTTTCAAAAAATCGATTTTTTTTTTACATTTTTTTCATCTAAATAGTGTTAGAAATACGCTGGTAAAAGGATTTAACTGTGGACGGGCTCGTTTGGCAGTGACAGAGCATTTTTCACGGTCACGCGCGGTCGTTTTTCGTGTTTCTGCTGTATATATTTTATTACGTTGTCAATCTTTAAACGTGTTTTTCCGAAAGTCGTCTTTTTAGAGGTGGGGTGAACGTTTTCCAAAAATCTGCCTGACCGATCTTGTCATACTAAACATTTTTATCATCAGAAAACATGTCGCAACAGATAGACACGAGCTTTTTTTGAAATTCTTGTCCAAAAATTTTTAACAGCCTTGAATAGCAGAAAAAAAGTGCAAAAAAAATTGTTTTTTTCAAAATTCTATTATTATAAGAATTTTTTGAATTTTTGAAAAAGCTCGTGTCTATCCATAGCCAAGGGGATGAGAAAAATTAATTTTAAAGGTTTTTTGGTTTCTGATAATCTGATCGGTCAAAATCGTTCACCCCGTGCGCCCTGGACACTTTTGACGAGGACGCAGTGAAGGACGTGTAGCGGTCACATACGTCATTTTTATGTAAAACCAAAAAAACTATTTAAAGTTCAATAATGAATGATAACAATACAAAAAACTGCTTCCCGAAATCATTTGTAGTTTTCTAGTAATCAATTTTTGAATATAGCGCTCGGAAATGAGGTATTACATAGTAAGACCCCCTTAAGAATACTTAAGTTCGTCCATACGGCTTTTAAGAAAGTCATGAAAGTCAACTAATCCAAAAATCTTATGATTGTCAAATTAGCTAACTAGAGAATCTTACGATTTTATAACTTAAGGTATTCAAAAAGTTTGGGCAGGACAACGTCTGCCGGGCCCACTAGTATTTTTATAAATATAATTGCTTCTTCTAATAATATTACTAAAAATAAAATTAAATATCGCTGTTTGGTTTGTAAAATAGCACAATCCAAAAAAAAAATAATTTATAATTATTTTTGAGCTACTTAAATTCTTGAGCCATCAGGAACGATTAGAATAAGTAAAAAATGTTCAATGTAATAAAGCGATATTAATTTGAACATAATAAACCAACAAATTTAAAAAAAATGTTAGCTAAAAAAAAAATTTATTTTAAAGAAAATTTGATAAATTATTAAAAAAAATAAATTTATTATTAATTAATTTAAGTTACATTTTAAAGCGATATTATTTTGAACTTAATAAACCAAAAAATTTTAAAAAATTAGCTAAAAAAAATCCGATAAATTATTAAAAAAAAATTAATTTATTATGAATTTATTTAAGTTTAGTTTTATTTTTAGCTAAAATAAATTAAAATACGACTTAAAATTATTTAAAAAAATGTTTACTTTAAGTTACATTTTTGTTTATTTTTAGAACAAACCAAGTTAATTTAAAAAAAATCTTAAAACATCATTGAATTTGTTTTAATTTCATAAGAAAAAAAATAAATAAGCGTATTGAGAGTTCGCTGCTGCCCGGTCCGGGCATTTGTTTTTGGATTTCGCTACTGTTTAAGTCCATTGGTTTAAATCGCTGCAAGATCTGGTCTCAGTTTTGTTTGGACTGCCTCGAAAAAGCAAACGAAACTTTAATGAGGACAGTCGAGCCTGAGCCTGGTCGTCGATGTGGGCGTTACAAATGCAATAAATGAGAGCCATTAACAACAAAAGGTTTTAAATTATGCGTAAACACATTTAAAATGCATGTGAATGAGTGAGGATTTGTGGATAGTGGTGGGGTGGGGCAGGGGGAGAGAGGACAGTGGGCGTTTGGTTTCAAGTGGGGGCCAGAGAGGGCAAACCATTTGTAACGACATGTGTTGAAGGGCATAGAAGAGGGAAGGGTTGAGCAGTAGCAGCCTGCTGAATGTGGCACTCTACCGAGGAGTGGGGGGAGGGGGCGCAGAATCAATTTTTGCGGCCGCAGTGGCACAAGAGCGTCTTGTTAAGCAGCAACAACAACAAATACAAAAAGATACAGATACAGATACAGTAACATCAACTTCAGCAACGACAAGATAATTGAATAAAATCATGGGCGTTACGCAAAATTTACATTTAACTTGGTCTGTATATAACAAATACATATGTACTATGTATGTACTATGATGATGATGATGATGATGATTGGGTGTGTGTGTGTGTGTATGAAGTGATTAAGCTCAACTGAGCGGCTGGCAAAAATTCAATTATTTATTATATACATTTTGCAGGCGAAGGGCATAAAACTATTGGGAATAAACGCACTTAACATACAGAGGGGGGAGAGGTGGTGAGAGATAGCTCTCTTTTAGCTCTTTTAAAATATTTTTGGTAGATTTTGCCAGGGCAGCCGTAATTGAATTAAATTCCAGCGCATACAACACATTCCCAACCACCTCAACCAACCTCAAAAGCACAAACTCTCGCAAATACCCAAACATATGCAAAGTGAGTTCTTTATTTTTAAAATTTTCGACTTTTTTTTACCGGAAAAATTAAGCATTCAGCAGCCCATTTGTATGGTGCCCCCAACGAAGACCGCATTCCATTAATTTATGCACAAATTCGTTTTTCTAATTAAAAAATTTATGGTTTTTGTAAAATTTTATTATTACATTTGCGAGCGACAGCGCAAAATGACAAAAAACGAAGACAAAAACCAAGAATTTCATATTTTTTAATTCAATTAGCATAAAAAATAATAAGTTTGGTTGTTTTTTTCTTTTTGGAAATTATGAAAACATATTCGTCGCCTTAATTTGTTTAATATGTATTATATGTTTTTTGATGTTTATTGTTTAATTGAAAAAGCAGACAGAAATGTTCTGCGCGCTATGTCAGCTTTTGTATCTTAAAGATACTTTTATAAAAAGAAGCTACTTTTAGGCCCAGCTCGTTGTTACTTTCTTTAAAGCTTTAATTCCTAAAGGAAAATGGGAGAAATTATGAGTAAAGTTTCAAGTTGCTGCGTAAAAAGGTTTGGGAAATTTGTGAGTGGTACGCAACTAGTGCAGAAAGCAAACAAAATATCAATCGAGGGGACTGAAGCCAATTTTAAATCCTGAATAGAAGCTTATTTTAATTTAAATTGACAGAGGTACCGAGATAACTACTTATAGTGTACTCACAAATTGTAGTAATACTTTAGAGATTGTGGAATTAGTCTAGTTCTGACTCAAAAAAATATTTTTTTAATCAATTAAGTTCATTATAAGATTTCTATTAATTCCAAGAATAACATAAAAGAAAAAATATTTTTTCTGATTATATGGCAGTGAGATATTTTTTTTCCATTTACTACTCCTCCAGGAAGCTAAGGGCCTCAACAACAACTTCCACCGGACTCTGTTTGGCGCAGTTTGCTTTGCTTGTATCCCAGCTGATGTTGTGTAGGGACAATTCGTTTAGAGTTGTACGACGTCCAGGTTGCCTTTGGCCTTCCCACTCGTCTGCTTCCTTTGGGGGATCCATTCCAAAGACAGCCTGACGATGCTCCTTCGGTCTTTTCAAAGAGCATGGCCAATCCAACGCCACTTGCGTGTTCTTATCCGGGTGCAGATAGGAACTTCACTAGCGTAGTGCCATAGATCCGCGTTTGATATCCTGTTGTTCCAGAACATCCCGCATATAATTCTAAGGCACTTGCTGACGAATGATTGTACTTTTGATATCATTCACTGCGGGGCCAGCCACGTCTCGCTGCCGTACAAAAAGATGGATTTGACGCTCGCATTGAAGATCCTCAGCTTCGTTCTTCTGCCTATTTGCTGGTTTCTCCATATGCGGAATAAGCGTCCAAACGCTGATCGCGCTTTGCTTAGACGAATCTCTATATCCTCATCCACCCCACCACTGGTGGAAATTGTGGTGCCAAGGTATGAGAAACTATCGACAAAGT